>BSQZ01000028.1:1245000-1395000 GCA_033239005.1 Lamellibrachia satsuma
CTCAGCATTTCTTTTTCAATATGAGCGTAATGGCGTTCAGCAGAAGACAGAGACCTGCTAGCGTATGCTACTGGCTTGCCATCTTGTAGCAGAACCGATCCCAGTCCGTACTCAATCACATCGTTCTCCAGCACTAGCTCCTTGTCCGAGTTGTAGAAAGAGCAAGAACAGGAGCCTCTGGTAACAAACATCACCTTGACTGCATCGAAGGACGTTTGTTGAGTCTTGGGCCACACGTAGGGCACGTCATTCTTGAGCAGGTTGTGTAGCGGTTGCATGGTGTCCGTCAGGTGAGGCAGGAACCGCGCCAGGTAGTTCTCCATGCCCATGAATCGGCGCAATTCGCTGATGTTGGTCGGTGGCTGCATCTCGCTGATTGCAGATACCTTAGCTGGGTCCACGCGTAGCCCGTCCTTCGTGATTCGGTGACCCATGAATGTGACCTCTTGCAGTCCGATGTCTAGCTTGTCCTTGTTGAGTTTGATGCCTGTCTCCAGACACCGCTCGAAGAACTTTCGCAGGTTCTCATCGTGTTCTTTGGATGTCTTGCCATAGATCACTATGTCGTCCGCTATGCAGATGATGCCTGATAGGCCACGCAAGGCCTCTAGAAGGTGTTTTTGGAACACTTCACTTGACACCGTTATGCCAAAAGGCAGGCGACACCACCGGTACCTTCCAAAACACGTCTGGAACGTCGTCAACAGGCTGGATTCGTCATCTAACTTGACATGCCAGTAACCGGACGAGAGGTCTGCCTTTGAGAAAACAGTTGCTCCTTGAAGCTCATGGAGCACATCTTCGAGAATTGGCAGTGTGTAATGCTCACGCTGCAACGCCTTGTTGAGTTCGTGAGGGTCTATGCACACCCGTAATGCGCCTGATCTCTTCTTTACAACTGCCACCTGACTGACCCATGGTGTCGGTTCGTCCACAGGAGCAATGACACCCATGGCTGTCAGTCGCTCGAGTTCGTCCTTAAGTTGCGGTCGAATGGCTATGGGCCATTGTATGGGACAACATCTCTGGCGTATCTGGCTGGCTAGCCATGATCTTGGGGCATACATCTGGGTCGACTATGAGGTGTTGCACACCTGGAAACTCTCCCAGTTTGTCATCAAACAGTGAATTGAAACAACTATCATCTTGGATTGCTGCCACGCGATGGAAATTGTTGTCCTGCATTTGCTCGCTGGTCTGTAAACCTAGAATCGGCTGACAGTCATCATTGTCCTTGAAGACGATGAACTCAACATCATGTGATGTCTCTGTTTTAGGATTGCTCAGCAGCATTCGACACTTCCCCAGCGGTTTTATCATCGTCTTGTTCTACATTGTGAGAACGCCATTGTATGGGACAACATCTTTGGCGTATCTGGCTGGCAGCATATTGACTGTGGCACCTGTGTCGATTTGGAATACGAGCTGCTTCCCGTTTACGAGCATTCGACACTTCGCATATGCGCCCCGTTTTCGTGGTGTTGGTGAGTACACCCAGGCGTTACCATTGTCGTCGTCTTCATCACGCCCATTGTTGTCACGTATGTTGTACACACGTCGTTGGTGCTGGTTTCTAGACTGCTGGTTTGTGCCGCACCCTTTCATGGACTTCCGTTCAAAATCTTTCTGCTCAGATGTATGGCATTTGTTCAGACAAATTTTATCAATTTAATAAATTTAACATGTTTGAGCAATAGCTGATGACTTAGTTTTAAAGATTAAAGCACTTTAAAATTTGAGTACCAATGTTACACATTGGCCCCCTAATAAATGGGACAACCCATATGTTTCAGTTTTACTTGTATTCCTGTGTGCTACATGACATGTCATATTCTTAGATTACTTTTATTAGTGCGTGCGTGCACGCGTGCGTGCGTGCGTGTGTGTACTACAACTGGTAAAATTTTATAAGTTGAAGTTACTGTAAATTAAATAAATGGTGATTATTAGATGTATTAATATTATGTGAAGTCTGGGTGTGATGCTATTTTAACAATCTATTTTTTATATATGAAACATCTACATGCCGAATAAAAACACGCTACTTTTCCTGAAGAATGCGTTATATGCTGCAATCTAAGCGCATGTGTCTTATTTTGTGCTTAACTTTATACTGATTATAGGAGGTAGCAACCGCTGATCTGTAGAGAAATAAGTGGTATCAATTGATACAGACTAGTAACTAATTTTGCAACAAAGTAATAATAATAATTTTATTGAGGTCATTTGTGTTAGATTTTACAATACACTTTAAATTATGCGTTAACACTGGTGCCAACGTAATTACTGTATTTAAAAAGGCAATTCGTATTAAAATAGTGCCGTAAATCTGGACAAAGTCTATTCAGAGATACTTAAAATTTATGATAATATGAATAAAACTAATTATCTAAGAATATGACATTTCATATATATATATATATATATATATATATATATATATATATATATATATATATATATATATATATATATATATATATACACACACACACATATATATATATATAGCACACAGAAAACAACAAATAATATTGAAACATATACATAATTACACGCAATGAGGCATGCACGCAGAATTAAAACACAGAAATACATAATTGTAATAGCAGCGCCGCCGCACGGAGTTTCGGTGACGGGGTTTCGGCGAAACGACGCCTTTGTTTCGTTATCCGTGATCACGACTATTAAGAATAACGGCTCGAATACATGACTAGGCTCTAACAGTTTTAATATACGACAAGGTGTCTCCCGCAGACATACATGTGTTCTGACGCGTCATCTCGACATGGAAACTATATTTATAGTTTCCCCGCCAATCGCTAGATGGCAGCATGTCTTGGACATAATCACGTAACATCTCCCTCCTTATAGAGCTGTGTAACAGCACTCAAAACGCACAAACTAACAAGATTATTAGACTAACACTATCCAGTGAAAGTGTACAGTAAATTAAACGATTATTAGAGTTAACGTGATTAGGCTGCTACTATTACATTTAAGTCCAATTTTAGTTTGTCTATAGACTTGATCAACTACAAGTTCAATCTGTCCACGGGCCTGACTACTCTCCCGGATCGTGTAGTCATGGGACCACGTGCTCGCGTGTCTTCTGGCACAAAAACCTCACTTGGTCGTGAGGCAGCATATTGACTGTGTCGATTTGGAATACGAGCTGCTTCCCGTTTATGAGCATCCGACACTTCGCATATGCGCCCCGTTTTCGTGGTGTTGGTGAGTAGACCCAGGGATTACGATTGTCGTCGTCTTCATCACGCCCATTGTTGTACACACGTCGTTGGTGCTGGTTTCTAGACTGCTGGTTTGTGCCGCGCCCTTTCATGCACTTCCGTTCAAAATGACCCTTGGCCCCACAATTATTGCAGGTCTTTCCATATGGAGGGCACATTTCTTTCTTGGGCGCGTGACGCCTACCGCAGTATCGGCACTCACGCTTGAGCAGACGACCATTATTGACGACATAGCCAGGTTCACAAACATCATCCAGCACTGTCCTGTGTGATATGGCCGACTCTGCTACTCTGCAGACATCTACACACACGTCCAGGGAAAGCCTGCGGATCTTGAGCAACTCTTGTCGCGTCTCCGACTGTCTTATGCCTAAGATGATTCTATCTCTTATCATCGAGCATGCGCATGTATGACAGAAATTGCAAATCTTTGCCAACACGCGTAGAGCGGCATGGAAATCGTCAAAACTTTCTCCATCCTCTTGCTTCCGGTTGTTGAACTTATACCGTTCAAAAGTTTCGTTTGCCTCCCCTACAGCGAATTCGTCAAAAGCTGTTAAAATTTCCGTCGTGTTGCGAACTGAAATCCGTCATAAAGACGCATGGCTTCGTCTCCTAGTTAATTTTCCAACATCGCGACTTGATTGCTTTGTGGCTTGGCAGCCATATCCGATAGTACGCAAAAATTTGACCAGCGCCGACGGAACGTTTTCCACGATTCTGCCTTGTTAGGCCCGAACACGAGTGGCTGAGGGGGGCCTGGCTGGTGCACCACCATTTCGCGCTTCGACGGCAGGTTGTGCGTCGTCGGCAGCCATCGCCATTTCGTTGGATGCCGTGGCGTTGCCATACGATCGAATAGATTTCGGCGACAACGCCAGTTTGTGAGCGATAATTAGTGGGTAACCAATTAATGTGACAAATAAATGTCTCTCACGCACCTAATTGTCACACATCCACCGCTGCCACCATATTTCGTTATCCGTGATCACGACTATTAAGAATAACGGCTCGAATACATGACTAGGCTCTAACAGTTTTAATCTACGACAAGGTGTCTCCCGCAGAACTACATGTGTTCTGACGCGTCATCTCGACATGGAAACTATATTTATAGTTTCGCCGCCATTCGCTAGATGGCAGCATGTCTTGGACATAATCACGTAACAGCCTTGTCATATGCATCGATTTTACGGTAGTCTTGGCGCTATGCGTGGGCGCAGTAGGGGATGTTTTGGTTTAATTCTTTCGTAAATTTAGATTTTATTTGATTTTGAGAAAGTAAATGTACTTTTTTGACCACGTGACATGTGTATATGTATAGAAGATTTATGAGAAGTTTAGGTAAAGGTGCATAAGTATGGCTTATTAACGCTATTAAACGACATTTTTTATTTTTTCGATGCTAATGTGTTCCTTGCATTACTCCCCATCGAACGGACGGGTAATCGTTTACTTAACTGGCCTAAATTATTATGGCTTTATGCCGACGGTTTTTCCAGCATTTTTGTACTAGAATGCGTTCCTTACATCATTCCGCATATGTACCAGTAACAAAAGTTCATATATTCTTTAAAAACTATAGTGTTTCTGCCATTTTTAATCAATTTTACACATCAAAACAGCGGAACCGATGGCATGATGAACATGCCGCGTGTGCGATTTGCGCATTAGTCACGCCTCGGTGCCATCATAACCGCGAAGACGGTGTTTGTATGTATTGGGCATGCAATTACGCATCGTAAAAAAATTTAGAGAACAAATTTAGAAAATAGGTTCCTAAAATGTTTCAAACGAAGAAATTCTAGAAAGAAAATAAAAACATTCTCCACAGTTTTCATATTAAACGCAACATTTATAGAGCACATACAGTCAATCTAACGTAATATTTCATATTTTATTTAATGAAATATTTCATGTTGCAAATATTATTTGTATGAAAATTATGTGGTCGATATTAGATGTTACGCGCATGTGCAACTACAAGGGGACATCTCATTGCATGTCATTGTTAATATAATTAAATTTAAAAGAATGCATGGGTGAACAAAGATTATCGTTTTTGTAATTAAAAATTATACTGACGATATTGCATGTTATGCGCATGCGCAACTTTAAAGGGACAACTCATCGCATGTCATTGTTAATATAGTTAAATTAAAAAGAATGCAGAGGTTAAAATATCTGTCGTTTGGTGAACAAAGCTTTTTTTTTAAATTATACTGATATTGCATGTCTGGTTTTCTTCTGATGGGGAGGGTGGAGGGGAGGGAGGGAGTTGAAACAATCGTCAGTAAATTCATTCTGCGCCATCGTCGTTCGGCATTCTATAAAAGAAGGATCCCATCAAGGTTAAAAGAAAGTTGTCCATTTCAGTCGCACGCCTTGTTGCGTATTCGTAGAGAGCGTCGTGTACGCTCTTCAATGTCATGAGTCGTACTAACGAAGAATAGCGGAATGAACATCGAAGCACCGTTTTAGCAGCAATATCCTGCGGAGAAATTGTGATGTAGAACCGCTTTGCCAGTGATTAATGGGAAGAAGAAGATATAGCTCAGAAACAATTTTAATTGTTCATATTAAATAACATTAATTACTTTCTCGTAATACATGTGAAATAAAAGCATCCTTTCATTGTGCATACACACATTCAACAAAATATATGACATTAATTAACATATTAGTAATTAATTAATTGACGTGCTACACTATTGTAACTGCTATTGTGATTTTGACCTGTAATAAATAAAACACATCAGTTTGCAGTTATTTAGCTTTCTTAAAGGGATGGAGTCGTCATAGAGTATTCAGTATCCTTGCCACAATAATTACGTAAAAACATAAATGTATTATTATCATTATGGGACTACATAACTTTTCATTGTCATTACAAGCCATCATTATCAGTTTCATTATCATTACCATCAATGGCCAGTTATATGTAAAGAACTCCGTGAACCAACTATGGTAAAAGTTTCTTATATTTATTTGAATGAAAAGGTCGCAAAGTAACAATGGTGTTTGAAAGTTGTCTGCTGGTGTAAGTGATACTGTGCTGCTGCATGGCGGGTTTATTGATACAGATGTTAATGACAGTAAGCTTACCGCTTGCTGGTCAGTGGCCACCTGGTCCACTGCTGGAAGTCTGGAACCCATATCAGTGAAGTGATCACCAACGAACGAATGGCTTCGATTAAAAGCCTGTCCCCATCAGGAGGCTAGTGTGAAAAGGACAGTGAGGTGGGGACTCTGGATAAGCCCATTGTGTCCTTGTCAGCTTGTCATATGGGTCTTTGCCTTGGATGGCAATCTTGTTAAATATTGTTACAAATGGAGTACGGACATAACTCCTCACGGACAAAACCCCTAATGATCATTATTATTTTGACCTTGCAGTAATGCAACATTATTTTTCTGCAACTTGTTTATTTAAAATAATTCAGTCACGTGCATGTTGACACTTCGTATGTATTGAATATGAGAATACCAATGATGTAGCTAATTGCGTATAAGATGATCTTTACACTTGCTATTATACAAAATCAGTAGACCTAACATAACTTCACAACATACATTTCTTTTGTCCGGAGGGGGTAATGTTGATATACAGACACACTTTCCCCGGATATAATGCCCCCACCTAAATGGCAACTAGGACTAAAAAACCTCCTCACATAACTACACAAAAATACAACATGTGGTATATGTAATAACCTTTATTTGCATTGTAAAACATTAGTTACACATCTTTATTGTGTGCGTGCGTGCGTGCGTGCGTGCGTGTGTGGGGGGGAGGTGAGAGCTGAGTACGAGTACACCACCTGTACCATAGCTAATCCGGCACAGGCTTTATACAATTTTTCTGTTATTTTTGTTCCGATTAACGCTTCATATATATACCCATATGTAGGCGCATGCAGAAATAAGGTAACCTGCTGTAGGAAATCCTTGCCCAAGCCTAAATAATAACAATATTTAGTAAGTATTTACATCTTGTGGCTTTCTTCCGCGCAATGAGGGCCTCGGTCCGAGGCAGTTGCACAAAAGAAATTGTGTAGCATTTGCATGAACTGCCATGACGGGCGCATAACCGTCGAATACACATTGAATGCACAGGATTGTGTATCCGCTGGATGTGAGCTGTGAATGTGTTATCAGTCATTCGATCAAGAAATGTGTATTCAGACAAATCCGGTGATACTACAACTGCACATTTATACGTGAAAAGTAACCAGTTTAGAATTAATAAAAACTAAATATGTATTTGATGTTCCCAAAAATATGAATATGCACATAATTTAATTATTATTTGTAAATTATTTAAATGACCATGTAAATGTAAAGAGAGTATATTAAATTGTAAATTTATATAAATTGACTTAAATTTATATAAATTGACTTAATTAAATTAAAGTATTAATTCCCTCCCTCCTTAAAGTTGCGTATGACATGCAATATCATCAATATATTTTTAATTACAAAAACAATAATCTTTGTTCACCAAACGACAGATAATTTAACCCATACATTCTTTTAAATTTAATTATATTATCAATGACATGCAATGAGATGTCCCCTTGTAGTTGCGCATGCAATTTTCTCTTAATTTTTTACGTTGCGTAATTGTATGCTCAGTACACACAAACATCGCCTTCGCGGTTCTGATAGTACCGATGGCAACAAATATGTTTAAATATTACTCATAAATAAGTGTCTTGCTAACCCAAATCACACAATTCAGTAATAAATAATTCTTCAGGGGACAGTCTGGGCAAAAACATGACACTGAAGTGTTTACTTTTGATATTACTAACGTTTGGACTGTACCATGAGGAAAATTTAACATTTCATTACATAAAGATGAAAGATGTTGTCGTTTTGGAAACTGCAGCCATGGTGAATTTCGAGGACCAAATTTATCGAGATATTTTCGTTAAATTGATATCTACAAGAGAACTATTCAAACGTAGACATCGTTCACACCCAATGGAGTACCTCTTTTGTGAAAGTATGGTTGGCTCTGAAACTAACCGTTTTGGGTCATCTGGCGAAAGCTGGGCGAAGTTCACTGCTAGTATGCATTTGTTCACGGGTATTGGTTGCGAATGCACGTTACCAGTGACGAGAGACGTCGTTGGCGGTTCCTGTGTTGCTGCATCCACAGGAACTCTTCCAGATATGTAATGAACAGAGGTCGCGCCGTGCCGAACTGCCTCCGGAGTTTCCTCTTTGCTCTCATCCGCATGTTTTCCACATTCTGCATATGGATCTTGGGATGTAGAGGATCAACTAAATTCTGCTCGTGGATCACCACGTCGTGGAGATAGACGCCGCCGTTGAGTTAGTCCAAGTGATGGTATGCCGGCCACCTATCCGACATGATGTGGGTGTCAGGTAGTAGCCACTGCTGGATGATGGGCTGGAGGGTGACAGCCCTCCGGTCCGGCACCACCTGCATCCTTCAGAGGCTGCGCTCGCTCTCTCTCCATTACGCCGAAAACCCATTCACCGACGTTAACCCTGCCGCGGTTATACTTCCGATGGTAGAAGTAGCTCTCGTCGATTTCGACAACAATCGGGCTTTCATTGTTGTCGAAACCACCAAATGGCAGCGGGTGGTTCCTGACGTCGATGGTGCACACATCACGCACAAAATTGTACCAGTCGATGATCGTGTGATTCGAGTTGTTCAAGTTCCACATCACGTCCTGCATGGCGATCTCCGTCGCCCAGCTGAACAACAGCCACATAAGTTTCTCAAGTGGAAGGTTACTCTTGAAGAAAGAGTGGAGCCGAATATTTCGCCTCTCCCCACAAAGTCGACACTTCCATCGGAATCCATCGGCGACATCTCGCTGCGTGACGAGAGTGCAGGCGATCCCGCAACGAATACACCGGTGGGTTTTGCGCAGTCGTCGGCGAGCCAGCCACTCCACCTGCGAACCCTACGCACGGACTTCACATTCTGGTGAGGTGCAACTACAAGGACGTCCTCGTCATTCTCATCGTAGACTACGGGTCTGGCAACCACCGAAAATATATTCATGTGTCAAACCTAGCGGCCAACCTTGACGAGAAACAGCACAGGTTCACTGAAGCTCTTATGGGGCTTCATTCTCTGACAGGATGTGACGTCACATCATGTTTCATCGGAAAAGGCAAGGTGAAGCCCATCACGCTGCTTGAGGCAAATGCCGTGCATAAACATGTGATGGCATTGCGATCACTCACGTTGGCAACTGAAGAATCGGTACGTGTATGGCTGGCTTTAGACAGACAACGCTGGCAAACTAGTTGAATCATGTCTGTGAGAAACACATTTGTTTCTAGATTGACTGTGTGTTAAGCGAGCAAAGAAAACTATCAGGTCACGTCACCAACGACAATAGAAGGAGAGGTTGTCCAGTAGCGTATTTGGGATTTCGGAAAAGGGGGAACGGGACATAGTTAATTATTTGGCTGCATATTGAAGTTTTGAAGTTGAATAAAGTGTTCAGTGATATGCACATCGTTGCGTTTTTTCGAAGGTACGAGTCATATACAACGCCTATATTGCATTTTAAGTGCTTTACACTTCAGATGTTCTTTCAAACACAAATTCTACTAAGCACACGTCTACACTGTACAGGTACTCGTTTATACAACCGAGTGAACTGGTGCTACGTAGAATGAACCCAATTGCACAAGCTTCGAATAGTCACAAGCAAAGCCGTGCTACTCTAACACTGTGTTATTTGTGCGCTTCAGATGAAATGCGGGATTGGCATGATCATCATCAGCTTCATGGTCACCATGGTGGCCGCCAATACGGTGAGTTACGCCGTCTTCGACATGGGAGTCGCCAACGCCACTATTGTGCCCTAGCAGTGGTAGCTTCTCTGACAACGACATCTTCGTCGAAGTGACGTCAAACGTCGTCAACAAAACACGCTGCGTCTGTACACTCTACCAGACACCGTCGTCGTCGTCGTCGTCGTCGTCGTCGTCGTCGTCGTCGTCGTCGTCGTCTTCGTCGTCGTCGTCGTCGTCGTCGTCGTCGTCGTCGTCGTCACCAGGTGGATATTAAATTAAGCAGTTGTGTGAAGAAGGGGATATCGATTCACAAGAACTATTATCACCCGGAAAGTAACAATGTCTCGGGCAGGCAAATTCCTCCGATCCCCAGAATGTGTAATTACGACATCTTTTCTTCCGACCACTAACAATCTTAAGACACGTTTTGCAAAATATATTAACCGGAAATGTCCCAGTTGCCAGAAAGCAGTACTTCCTCAACGACTCATTAAAAACCTGCGATGCTAAGAGACAAATAATAACAGTTGTAAGAACTTACAATACAATATCGAATAAAATGAGGTATATAAGATTTGTGTATTCACACTTGCAACTATTATATGTTCGTAGGCTCAACCGCGGCACTCTCGATTGTTGTAGCGAGTTGCTTCGGGTCGTAATGTGTATGTTCTCTTATGATCCGATTCATAAACAGTTCATATTGAATAAATGGAGATTGTTTTGTTCCGCTGTACACAGTACTATGCGATACGTTATCAATAGAAAAACATTTTTATTAACAAATCCATAATTTTAAACACACAGTAATCTCAAAGCTACGCAGTATATTACATATCACGGCAAAGCAAATTAGTTTAGCGTTAGTAATAATTGTTAATTTGTATTCTGGGATTCTTAAAATAAACTATGTCTTAAATAGGGAAACATTACACTACATATCGATTAAATGTATATACTTATTGTTGCCGTTATTTACCCTATATCATGCCGTTGACGTTAATAATGTTTGGTGTTCAATGACGTCATCCGGGTATCGATGCTCTAAACATCGCGTCGACAGATGTCGCAACTTGTCAAATATGCTGAATGTATACGAAGGCACAATCATTGAGGTCGAATTCTTAACACTTCTGCGTTGTGGGATGTCGGAAGCTGGTGTCGTTAGGAATAATTTTATTTACTTGGGTGCTAGTTTGTAGCACAGCTTGAATCCCTTTCTGTTGTATGCAGGGACACTGTCCGAATAGCTGTTTGTGAAGAGTGGGTACTTAGCGTTGAAGATAACCATCATCGTGTTGCTGTCTGACGTCAGTTTACCCTTTCCGTTGAAATCTGGCACTCCCATGTTGCCGCAGAACCTGGACGATATTAGAATATATTAGTGGCATATTGTACAATGGCTAAAACTGTTGAGTTTTGTCAGTATGAAAGACGTCCAAAGTGGCACATAATAGAATGTTCATAATATCGAACTTGTGTCAAATAAATAACGATGATAATAGTCGTTGTGACAAAAACGACGTTGATGAAAACGAAGGCAATAACATGGTTATGGTTATAGTTATGGCAATTGCGATTTAACAATTACACGGAGTAACTACATACCATTTCCATGGAGTACCTACACGTTAACGCTTTTGATGATGTATTTCGAAAGAATACACGACCGATGGAGTAATCGGAACTATTTGTGAAACGCTTCGATTGCTTGAATATGCTACTGGTCAACTGACCTCGGTCCGCGGAGTGACTGGTCCTTCCTGTACTTGATCTCGACCCAGTGGTAACACGAGGGACCCTCATCGTCGCAGTAAATGCTGAACCGCGGCCCGGCAAACCGAACCTCGATCGTCCGGCCCCGTCTAGCCTATGTAACGATACATATTCTTATATACAGATTCTCAATAGATGCCAGTATTTGTTTTGTTAAATGAAGGACCTAACGATAAGTTTATAACATATACTAATCGTCGATTGAAAGCCACTTTCCTCGTTTGTGATATCAAGTTAAAACTCTGTTTGTATAAGATTGATTTTAATTTTGGAGATTTATTTTGAAACTTTCGGAAAACACTGCAGGGAAACACGTAGGATAACCAGATAATAAGCACGACATGTGTGTTCACTCTTACCACCAAGTATAACGATGCATTCACTGGTAACCACTTCACCAGATGCTTAGCTCAGTTATACATCAACGTCAAATTGAAGTGACTCACCTTGAAGAGCCAGTTGCACTTGTCTCCGTGTATGTACACTCCATCGCCGTTCGCCTGGTTGTAGTTGCGGGTCGACACGCAGTGTTCCGTGCGAGAGCGCACAGTTATAGCCCTAGAACTAGTGGGATTGCAGCCTGTGAACACACACGTGACCAACCGTAACAACCATGATGTAATTGTAAGCGTGTGTTACTTGTAAAATAAATAAAACTTACTAGCTTTGTCGGCGCAATTTTATTTAAGCGATTCATGCAGGATTTGTGTTTGCTTAATAAAGGAAAAGGGCTTTCGGAGATCCGTGTAGGCGTGGAAGACCGTGTAATTGCGCATATAAAATTGACTGTACCTCCATGGGCTGGTGCTGGGTAGCGACATCGCCTTCTGCCGAACCCGTCCGGACACTTGCACTTGGAGCAGTCGTTCGGGTCTCGGTAGCCGCCGTTGTAGCAGCGCACGAGCGGCGTCACACCGGCACATTGGTCTGCGGCGACGCGACGGACGTTAGACACGACGACGACAAGCTCAGACATGGCAGGGTAGTAGACAAGGCGACAGGACAAACAGGGCGACAGACGACACTTACAAGGTAACCGTTTGTCCACGGCGGCACGTTGAGAATGCCAGGCATGGTGGTACACTCATAATGGGATAAGTTAGAGAAGCGACTGACCTTCACAGTAGGCGAGATTGGCGAGCTTAGAGTCAAAGAAGGACAAACCGATTCGTTGGCCCATCGTCTTCTCGTATAGAGGGTTAGTCGGCTTGATAGAACGAAGAGCTCCGATGCTCTGTTCCTGTCCACGAAGTAACACACAGAATCAGGTTTGGTTTAGCAACTGAATTAAGTTAAACATAGTGATTGTTACTTTGTCATCCAAAACCATCACAATTGAGTCGTTATGATCATCATTAAATTTCACTTTCATCATTGTCGTCGTCATTCTCATCAGCGTCATCATCATCACCGTCATCGCAATTTTCATCATCATCGACATCGTCATCATCATCGTTGTCATCATCATCATAATCGTCGTCATCATCACCACCATCATCATCATCATCATCACCATCATCACCGTAATCATCGTCATCCTCACCACCATCATATAAATTATGTAACAAGTGCAGTGACGTAATCACACTTGTACTTGATTCAGTCTGTCGTGTTTTAAATTATTAAGGTAATACTAACTTATAGGGAACATAGTTAAATTAAAGACTTATTAAAATTAAATTAAATGAGCATGCAACCATTCCTTTTCAATGTTTCACTTGACTTGCCTTTCATACATTTCTCACGACTAACATTACATGTACAACTTGTCGTTTTATTGCTGCATTATTCGATGAAGAGTATGAACAGTTAATTTCACCACATGTGCTTACCGTTGGTGTATAGTGCATCACCGACCCGTAGTCGTACGGGACGGTCGTATTAGTGTCGATCAAACTGGAGTTGAGTTTTTCGTAGTTGCTTCTGTACCACGGGTATACGTAAGACATGTTCACCGTCACGTAGTCGTCTCGGTCGGGGCGCACGTGCTCGTGCCAGAAGCCAATCGCGTGGCCGATTTCATGGACAGGGAGTCCTAGCTGCTCAGAGTTACACACATTTGTACTGGATGGCGATTACATTGTGTCGGAAAAGTTCGCCTTATGTGAATATTGAGATTTGCATAGCAGGCATCTTGTGGCTTCATTCCTATTGAAAAGGGCGGATTACGATGATCTAACGTGATCTACCTAGGGCAATTGACACATGTATCTGCAATAGTATGTATGTCATTAATGTTCGGTGACCTATGAAGCAGGGGAAACGTACTTGGTGGGTGCACCCGTAGGAGTTGAGGTTTATCTGTTGTGGAAAGGTCGTACTTGGTGGGTGCACCCGTAGGAGTTGAGGTTTATCTGTTGTGGAAAGATCGTACTTGGTGGGTGTACCCGTAGGAGTTGAGGTTTATCTATTGTGGAAAGAACGTACTTGGTGGGTGCACCCGTAGGAGTTGAGGTTTATCTGTTGTGGAAAGATCGTCGACTTCGGAACTCTGCCGACGTATGAATAGCAGCTGCAGATAATAAACATAACACAACATAACATAACATAATATAAATGCAGCAGTAACTCTTAGAAGATATTATTTTCCTCGTGGTTGCAGGGTAACACTAATAGCTTCATCTGGCCGTTTTCCGCATGCGGCATCGGTGACAATACTATGATTAAGATTCGACGGGGTCCCATTAGCATCATATAATGGCATCAATGCGAAACGTTATCACATCACGAAAGATGCGTGTGTGTAAAAACACAGCATAACATTACTGCTGTTGTCGAATCGGCAACAATTACTACAACAACATCTAGGCGTAGTACCACTGCCACTACTACTAGGAAACAAATATCTGCACCGTGAACGGCAACAATAAATAACAGCAACAATAATATGATTACAACTATTTCCAACACTACACTCATTACTATTACCATAAATATCATAATCACAAAAGTAATTATTGTTACTATTATTATTATTACACTTCCAACTACAAGTGTGGTGAGACTATGCTCCCTCACAAATCCACCATCATTTCTTCATTTGCGTTTACCGGATGCCTTCCGCATACATGATGGGTGAGGGTAGAACGGTGTTACAGCGAACGACGCCATTCCACAGCGACTACCTACTAGGCTTGGGACGTAAACAGAAGATGTTGCCCTGTGACTTTAGCGTTGGCGGCGACTTCTTGGAATCTGATGCATGTTTCTGACTCCCAATGTTTGATCGCAGCCTCAATCATCTTCTTAGCTTCCACCGCTGCAAACATATGGGAGAACCCGCGTGGAATGTTCGTGCAAATAACCACAATACACTTGGTACGGATGACCATTGAAAAGCACCAATATATGACAGTAATGACAGAGTGGTGCTAATTACAGAATCGTGGTTTTGGGTCTATGCACCTACAAGAGTTACTAAGACATAACCATTTGCAACTGAAAATAAGAATATCACGCCGGTGGTTTACTAGGAAAACCTTGTTGAACACACATCATCTTAATTCCACAGGCTGCGCCATACTGTTTGATAACCCGATATCACGAGCGTCGAAGTCTAGCAAAATTCGTTGGCCAAATGAAAATATATTTGTATACAACTATTCGTATACTTGCTAAAAGGATATGGCCATGCTGTTTGCGTCCAAACTTAACTTATGTAACATTTGTTTACTAAGCTAATCCTCTTTCTGACAACGTAACACGCTTGTTTTGAAACTTGGCGTTGGTTCTGTTTATGTTACCCGATTTTCACAGAACTGCGCATGCGCTTATCGGACTCGCTGGCTAACATGTCAGCCCTAAGTCAACCGGAAAAATAACCGGAATTTCCCACTTTTATAACACATTCTGAGTAAATCACTGTCGTGATAGTCTTGATTTTAGTTGCACATGGTTAGTTTTTATTATCATCGCTTGTAGGTGCGTAGCCCCCAAACCTTAACATTTGTTTCGCTTTAACTTAGTAAGACGAGAATGAGCAAGTTACGACCAAAACATATATCCTGACTGACTGAATGGATAAGTAATTGTCCTGCTTATTTTACCAATATGTGATATCTTTGGTACTGGTGCTGAATCCATGAAATTCACCATGATATTAATATGGGTTTTCGTATCATAAGATGTAAGAATGTAACGGCGAAGAGTAATCTTGGATTTAAATGTTTGAGCAACACATTGTTCACATACTCTCTCTCTCTCTCTCTCTCTCTCTCTCTCTCTCTCTCTCTCTCTCTCTCTCTCTCTATCTCTCTCTCTCTCTCTCTCTATCTATCTCTCTCTCTCTCTCTCTATCTATCTCTCTCTCTCTCTCTCTCTCGTTCTCTGTCCCTCTCCCTCTCCTCTTCTCTCTCCATCCTCCTCCCACTCCCTCCCTCCCTCCTCTCTATCTCTCTGAAATGGTGTGCATCAGCCAAATTGCCAGTCTATGTGCGTTTCGAGTTAAACATGATTTGTCCGTAGTTACCATACACAGCGGACCTGCCCAATTAGATTCCAGTTCAAGTCCTTGTTCGAGCAAAAGTTACTTCGCGTTGCGTGCATTGTAAATATAAAACATTACAACAATGAAAACATTATATCGTGACTGAGTTCACAGTTATGATGCGTATTCGGATAAACAAAATATTTCGATTTTTAAAAGAGGGAAAAGTCGTAAACCTCGAAACAAAACTAAACGACGCATCTGTTTATTCTCACTTACTGTGTGTTCCGTCATACTTATAGATTATTGGCATTTGCCACTTATAGACTGGTAAGTTCTTGAAGTTGAGCAGCTTTCGCTTGTGTCGACGCTTGTGCAGCTCGACACATTCTCTGGCCTGGTCGAGCGTCGGCAACGAGCCGAACAAGAACATGTCCATGTTGTCGTGTTCCTCCTGCGTTACCTGCAAACGTCATGGATACTACTTCAGACCAATCACCACACGAAGATCTGCTGAATCATGGTGTCGCACCCTGTCACAGGGTTACGAACAATCACTTATCTCACGTAATATATTAATTATTATTATTATTGTTACTATTATTATCAATTTATTATTATATTTATTATTTATTATTTTCAATGCGTGGATACATGTATACTAGAAATTAAGAACCCATAAACAATTGAACTCAAAATGTGTAACTGACTACTATGTCAGCAAAACTATGAACATTTGTCATAAGTCAGCATTAGCAAAATGTCGATGTGATTGAACAAAAGTAAAGTAAAGTAAAACTGCTTGCATCCTAAAAATATTACACAGATTGTGTGCGTAATGTATTTATGTTTTGCATTTTATTGCATGTGTACATGGAGTGAATGTTTTTAATAAAACGTTTACTTACTTGCTTACTTACTTACTTACTAGCATGCGTATAAAACTTAAGTCATCAGACTTGTTGTGCAACTCACCTTGTGGCCTTCATTTCGCAGCATCATGACCTTGCACCGTTTGACGAGTGCGAGCAGCTCGTTGTAAGCCCCCTTGTTGATACCGTGTAGTGCCAGCCACTCCTCGCGACTCTCGTGTCCCGGCGGCGTCCACAGAGCCTCGGAACCCCCTTGTAACCACCGTCTCTTCACGCCGGAGTCCTGTATAGTGAAGTGAGATGCAGTAAATCATCATCATATATTTAGCAGCTACATTACTGCTTAAGACAAATCATGTTATTTTCTTTAGCAGCGTGGACGCGTTGATCACCAATTGTAATTTATATTGTGTGAGCTTCGTTACAAACATAATGCATACTTCCACAACTAACCACTAAACACCCACTTTCCACCAACGAATTATATAAATTTAGGGGCATCAGACTAATTACCGTTATTTCATTATGCTTTCCGCTGGCTTTATTATTTAACAATTCCGATGCATTAAAATAACGGCGAACAGTTGCAAATGGTGGCGAAGCGACGTATAGTTAAATCATCGTAGATTTTGAAATAGTTGTACCAAGAAAGTGTAACAGCTGACAATAATATTATATCGGTTAGTTTCATGGGCGTCAGGGGGAGGGGGGGCAAGGGGGGCACATGCCCCACTGGATCTGGATGTTTGTAAAATGTAGGTATTTTATGGCGAGTAGATTGTTTACTGTTTGTGTTAAGTAGATCATCTAGTCTATTTATTAATTAATTATATATAATTATATCATTATTGTTAATCATTTAAATCAGACAGGAGAATTTGTTGCCCCTTCTGGAAAAAAGCCTCCGGACTCCCCTGGTTAGTTTTACAACTTTCAAAAAGTGTTGTGCTACTAACGGTGACGAATGTACGTGTGTATTCACCAGTGCCTGACCAGAATTGTTTTTACAATATCTCCAGACTAGGCAAAGTCAATCGCCATACAATGTTCTCTATCTGGCTGTTGCTGTTGTATAGGCGAAGAGCACGCTCGGCAGAAACGTATACATTTTCATGAAATGTGAAACCTTACAAAACCGCCATAAACAGAGTAATAAACATGTATTTTATGCCTGTATGCATTCTTATATAAATATATCACTAAAGTTACCTGACAGTAACCATGTAAAAGTGTGAAATTCTTGTCAGAACGCATGTGCTTGTAAATTTTTTTTATATAACCGGATGTTGTGTGAGCGAGTTTACCAAAAGGGATTCTCGTAGATCAATATAAGGCCACGCTAAGAATTGCCGTCTGCTGGCCATAGAGTTACATCATTAATCATCCCCCTATAAACTACTAACTTACTAACGCGTGTTTTATTTATGTCTGTGCTGCTGTCCTCATTCTACACGAAATCGCGTTAGACCATGTGACCCAAAGGCAACATCCCGTGCACGGCTATTTATGAAATCTTTTCCATGTGACCGATAAATGTACTCATAAATAATTATTTGGAGCACATTCCTTCTGTTTCTTGAAGTCGAAGTGTCGGTTGTATGTCACGGAATACACATGTGAAACATTTAGTGCGTATCGGTTTTAAAACTTAAGTTATTAGTTCTGTAGCCATTTGGCTACTGAAAGCCCAAATCCATGCATAGAAAAATCACGGCCAAGAACTCCGCCCCTAGGCCTAGCTCAAGAGTGGGGCGGAAGACTCTGCCTATCTCCAGACGTGCTCTGGTGTTCTGTGTACAATAGTGTCACAGTACAGGATCGCCGGCTGCAAAATGTGAATGTGCGGGCTTACTGCTTGAGCGAGGCGTCCGGCGATGATGGTGGCCACAATTAAAGTCGCCATAACCAGACGTATCAACATCTTGTCGCTGTGGTGTCTTCGCGAATGCTGAAAACATCGATATAAATAGAAAATATATGTGTGAGATGTTCATCTTCTAATTTATCTTTTTTATGATTAAACATGCCACATGTCGCCATTCAGTTCGTTTTCAAAGCAAATGGGGCCAAGCAAACAAGTTAGGCCTAACTCGTGTTAAATATATTATTATTTGCTATTGTTTATTATTTTATCAGTATATTCTAAATCGATGTCGGTAAAGTGTACTCCTAGCAACGACAACGGGTCGTAACGACTATAATAGTAATAATGTAACGACTGTAGGGGTCATGCCTCAGTTAGACTTCCTGGTGTGTTACAACATGAAAGCAGTCACATAAACAATACCATTTAACAATTCTGACACATTGGAAATAACTCAAAATCATGTTAAATAGACAAATTGTCACTTTTCTGAAAAAATTACGCCATATTTGTTTAAAAATCAAGCAATTATATAAGTATTAATTTGAAAATAAATGCATTGGTATATTTAAAGAGACAGGCTTCATTGGCTCGCAATGCTCTGGAAATCTAGCGTACACGATCTATGATTTTGGCTCGCAATGCTCTGGAAATCTAGTGTATATGATCTATGATTTATTAAGTATCAAACTGGACCTATAATTAAATTATGTGACTGGTTTTCAACTAATATTATGGACAGAGCATTGTTTTGATTTGGCTGTCAAACAAATATTAATGACGTGACAGGCAGCTGTGTTCCATAATATGTCTAAATATATATATGGTGCTGCAACTTGACACAAAATGTGTCACTTTCTCAGACAAAAGCTTCCCTATTTCAGTCGTTACTACATTAATAACCCAGGGTATACTCCTCCGCTAGACAACAGCCAGTGCGATTGTTCTGCTGTCCTCCCTGTTGCACCGAAGGTGTCGCACACAGCGGGAACTCTCGCGCACTATCTTACTCTGTCCTGAGCCACAGCTGTCACTTTGCCTCCTGTTTCAATTCCAAACGGTAAACAACATCTAAAGTCTTCATATCCCGAGATGTTTCATAAAGCAATTTTATTTCGACTCACCGATAATTGTACCCTTAATTTCCCTTTTGCCCTGATGACTCTCGTTGAAGAACTTGCATGCGTCTGTGTCTTCCAGTGGGTTGCCTCTGGAACGATGCGCTTCACAAGACGAACTCCAGACGGCGAGGAGCGAAGTATAAATATGTATCCCAACAATATGCCGGGTCAAGAAGCCAAAAGGGCGACATCCGCCCACCAGCTAAATCACCGTCTTTTCTCCCGATGACTGTGACGTTTGATATTTAAATAACAGCCACAATAAAGTGATGGAACGCAGATTGATATATGGCGAAATGTCATAAAATATGTCACTCTACGGAGGGCGGGAAGGTTAGAACACCAACGACGTACCCCCCCCACTAAATTTCAGAATCGGTGTTCACATCATTTGGATTAACATATTTTATTCCGAAGGAATGTTCAATAAATAAAATGTGCGTGCGTGCGTGCGTGCGTGCGTGCGTGCGTGCGTGCGTGCGAGTGTGTGTGTGTGTGTGTGTGTGTGTGTGTGTGTGTGTGTGTGTGTGTGTGTGTGTGTGTGTGTGTGTGTGTGTGTGTGTGTGTGTGTGTGTGTGTGTGTTCGTATATTCGTGCGAACTTCTTCGGGAATGCCTGGGCGTGAGTAGGCGTGCTTATAAATGTGAACGTATTGGGTGCTTGCATTAACCTAAGGTCAGAGCACATTACATTCCTGGACATAATGTTAGTGCACACAATATAGCACTGGCGCCGCAGTGTCACTAGCAGACCTGGGGTAGATACATCACCAATGTATCTAGATACGATACAGATACAATGGAAATGTCAAATATACAGCCACATCTAGATACGTGAATTTTAAATGTATCTAGATACAGATACATATACATTCAAATGTATCTAGATACAGATACATATACATGTTTGATACCGCTTTGAACACTGTCAGGGAAAACACACTGAATATGTATTTTATATGTTATTCAGGTAATATCATACATGGTATAATCATCAATCTCTCAGTTCAACTTTCTAATGCATCTACTTAGTGTTCATACGTGTCAACTAGTAATACTGACACTGACACATGAACAGCTCACCTTTTATATGATTCACATGGCAAGCATTAAAGTAAACTTAATTGCTATGATGTTATTTGATGCTTGACATGTGTCACTTCATGATCTGCTCAAGATTTCCATATGAATGACTTTGAGTGATCCAAATGACTTCGCTAATTGCTTTTAAAAACATGAAACAAATATAATTACTAATTATATAATCATCAATGAAGCAATATTTCTTCATCAACACTCTTGAACTACTTCAGACTGTGAGTAATTACTTCTCTATCTAATTGCAATTCACCAATGGAATGTTTCCAGCAAAATCTGTGATATACATTGTATCTGAAATGTATCTGAAAAGTATCTGAAAATTCAGATACATCGCTACTGTATCTAGATGCAAATACAGATAATTTTCATTTTGAACAAAAGTATCTAGATACAGATACAGATACTTCGAAAAATGTATCTATATACAAAAGATGCAGATACAGGTCTGGTCAATAGACAGTTTGTTAATGATCACTGAACAGTATGTCACCATTAGTAGGTTACCATTGGTAACAATGACATTGTGCCAATCGTTATGTTCATAACTCCAGGGTTTCCAGAGAATCTCCACAGTTACATCATAACTTAATTATTTTCTTTTTTACATTAAGCAACATTGTCATGACCAACTTGCGTGTGTATGTAACTGAAATAAAGTGCATCCAATCAACCCAAAAGCAAGGTTATTTATTTGCCCTATGCTACATCACAACTTGTTTGACCTGCTTAGTTTCTCCTCAGCTTCTCGGGGCGTTCGTGAGTAAACATGTAGGATGGGTTCGAATAACACAGTCTCGAACCTTCAAACACAATAAAAGTGTTCCTATTAAACCGCATTTTAGCGAACGGGTTGGCGATGACGTAGATTATATTTAACTATCGAGACGGATATTTTTTAATATCACCTCGTCATACAAGCTGACTTAAAGAATAATCATATTATATCAGATTGGTGCATTTAATTATGTACATGTCGTTTGTAGTTTAATTATTGGTACATGGAATTGGCATGCATTACACAATATAACATTTCGGTCGTTGAACTGTTTTCAATGTCTCTTCGAAACCCACTAATCTTTTTACTAAAAATGTCTTTCATGTTGATTAAAACAATGAAATTCCAGTCAAGCAATAATTTTAGAACATATAAATTCTAAATGTAAATGTCAATATACAATGGTTGTCAAACACAAATAAAAAGCAATGACGATTCCTACTCGACCCTTAGGTAAAAAAATGACATGTACAAATTATACCCATGACAACCCGGTGTGTATGCAGCCACATGTCTTACTTAGTTCTCACAAATAAAATGAAAGAGCTTCTGTAATGCCAACTGTCATGCTTCCAGTAGTTTAAAATTTCAAGTAGTATTTCAGTTCGGGACACTTTAGTTAGGCTTCATTATTCAGTCTAAGTGCTAAATGTTTACAAAATAGTTTAGCACAAGTACATTGGGCAGCCCGTGTCTGCTGGCGGCAGCGGGTCAGTTATAAAACTTGTCTCTCTGTAAGCCCAAACAACATAAACATCTCGGTGTAATAAATAATCTTCCTTGCACCTTTTGACGAGTGCGAGCAGCTCGTTGTAAGCCCCCTTGTTGGTACCGTGTAGTGCCAGCCACTCCTCGCGACTCTCGTGTCCCGGCGACGTCCACAGAGCCTCGGAACTCCTATGTAACCACAATCTGTTCACGCTGTCGGCAACGCCGGAATCCTGTATAGTGATATGCAATAAATGATCATAATATATTTAGCAATACCAGTGAAATTAACTAACTGGGTCTGATTGATGCTGTTTAGTGGTGGTCCATTTAAAAACTAATTTTGTATTATGCAGTAATGAATATTTATCAACCAGCTGTCACTCCGTGGGTGGAATTGTTATTGCTTCAAACTGCATTCAGTCATTCCTGAACAAAAAGCTAGCGTTCGCAAATCGATATTGTGTAGAAATGTCAATGATACGAAGTGTCCCTGAACATAAATGTCAAGTTCTCACGCCGTCATTGTGTGACTTCGCCCGACCGTGAAGGTGCAAATACACGAGTCTATGAGTCACAGGGCCTACTTCATTGTTCCCTTTATGAAGGGATAGTGCTTGTTCATGTTCAAATACACGAGTCTAGGAGTCACAGGGCCTACTTCGTTGTTCCCTTTATGAAGGGATGATGCTTGTTCATGTTCAAATGCATGTTCAAATACACGAGTCTAGGTGTCACAGGGCCTACTTCATTGTTCCCTTTGTGAAGGGATGATGTTTGTTCATGTTCAAATACACGAGTTTAGGAGTCATAGGGCTTACTTCGTTGTTCCCTTTGTGAAGGGATGATGCTTGTTCATGTTCAAATACACGAGTCTAGGAGTCATAGGGCTTACTTCGTTGTTCCCTTTGTGAAGGGATGATGCTTGTTCATGTTCAAACACACGAGTCTAGGAGTCATAGGGCTTACTTCGTTGTTCCCTTTGTGAAGGGATGATGCTTGTTCATGTTCAAACACACGAGTCTAGGAGTCACAGGGCTTACTTCGTTGTTCCCTTTGTGAAGGGATGATGCTTGTTCATGTTCAAATACACGAGTCTAGGAGTCATAGGGCTTACTTCGTTGTTCCCTTTGTGAAGGGGTGTTACCCCTGTCTACCTCTTTCTATCGGTAGCCTTCTCCCTCTACTTGTCATCTTCTTCCACATTTCTTACTTAGTCCTCCCATCTTAGTTGAGAGCTTCCTTTTTTCGTACGGCCTAGCTGTTCCATCGCCTCTGCTTTCTTTGGTAGTTCTCCTTAGCTTCTCCGTCCGCACCAAGTGATCCGGCCACTTCTGTGGTGGTCCGAGTATAAAACTACCCTTATTTCATTGGTTGATTTGTTGGAAGTGATCAAGCAGAAATTATATAATGCTGTGTCAAATATGTACGTGGACACGGAAATAATTGGAGCGCACATAGCAAAACTCGGACGGCACTACTCATATAGCCTACACATAGTAATACCAAGGACATAGACAAGCTAGAAAGAATATAACGAAGAGCAACTAAAATGATTCCAGAATAGAAAGACCTTAGTTATGAAAGCCGCTTATTACAATGTGGTTTGACAACACTAGAGATCAGGAGACAAAGAGGAAATCAAATAGAAGTGTTTAAAATAGTGAACGGTTTTGAGGATGTTGATAGGAATATGTTCTTCAAACTTAAAGAAGGCAGTAGAACCAGAGGACATAAAGCAGCATTAGTTAAGGAGCAGTGTAGGTAGGACATGAGAAAGTACTCTTTCTCACAGAGGGTGATATATGAATGGAACAAACTACCAAATGATTGTGTTAATGATAGTAGTGTGAATATGTTTAAAAATACAATTGACAAATATCTGATAAGGGCGGGCTACACATAGATGAGAAAATTGTTGGACTCTCGATAAGCCAATGGCTTCCTTGTCCACTTGCCATCTGGAACTTGTTGTTTGGGATGGCAATCTTGTTAAAAACAAACAACGAGCAAACATAACAATTATGACATAATTAATATAACTGTACAACAATCACGCCAAAAACTATGATATTCCAACTAATGATGAAGTTGTTGAAACAAAAAATGCAGTGAATTTCTGGCAAATCGCTTAAATTAATACTAGACTGCGTTTTGTAATAATATAAACAAAACCAATCTTGAATGCTGACAGTTTCCCGTAAAGTTGCTTCAAGCGATGTATAAATTATTTTATTATAATGAATATGGTAAATGTTGTTGTTTATGTAAGCGTAATGTATTATATTATGTTATACATATATAAGGTTGATAGTGATAGGATAGCCGTGGAAAGGATTGTCCCTTGTAAACATTATTAATTGATGCACAGGTTCAGTAGCACCTACCGCGCTACTTGTGTCCAACTGGTAAAACTGCATTATACATGCAGTAGGCCTAGATAATAAGAAACAAATTATGAAAATAAACAAAGAAAACTGTGTACCGTCATGAACAAACTGCGTACATAAAAGTAACGATATTTTAAAGACACTGTACCACTATTAAGACATTTACATGATTCTGTTTAGCATGCCCCTATATCAGTTGTTATTTACGACCAATTTATCAAATTGAAGTCATTACTTGATAACTTATAAGTATAAACTTGAGGCGTTATTTTGTGACGACGAAATAATTCAGAGTGTTTGTGGCCGCTGAAATAGTATTATTTTGAGGTAAATGCGGTGTGCTGTATGAACGTAAATACGTATACACAATGACCTTAGCATTAGTTTCAAAGAGAATATCCCGTATACACCCACAGAAAGTCTGGTAATAAAACCGTCACACATGTAACTTCGACATTGTCTGCATTTCGTCACGACACATCCACGCGTATTTTGAATAGCAATGGTACCACACGGAATGTTCTAATTTTAGAATATCTACGTCTTCTGAACAATTTACCAGCCAACGTTGTAGAACAATTTATGGGACAACTTGAATTTGGCTTCGACAGGCGGAGAAGCCCCTGTTTCGCTTAGCCTCGTATATCAACGTATTTCTTTTCCAAAACTTAATTTATTTTCCGATTACAGTTGATAAGGATTGATAAGGGTGCTGAAGTCGAACAAATGCAGAGAGTGTTGCATTCCATTAGCAAAAATATCTATAGAATTCTATAAACATTATATAGAATTCTGTAGAAATCAATAGAAATGCGCAGATTCTATAAAAATATTTGATTTCAACTTCAATTTTCTATGGATTCGTAAATAATGTTATAGAATTGTACTGAACATAATGGAATATTGCACAGAGAACAACAGAATACGATAAATTCTATAATATGTCCGCACTACAAATGTTATACAATTCTACGTATATTTGTTGTTAGAATATTCTATGAAAATTCTATAGAATATTTTCTGAATTCTACACAGTTGTGTCCACAAAAATCCTACAGAATATTCTATAAAAATCTATACATTGTTATGCTAAGTGTTATGATACCTGGAGAGCCGGCTTTGCACACGATCAATGTGATTCAAAGTTTTATGTGGACGGGGACTTTGTTTTGAGATGGCGTCTTCAATACGCCAAATAAAGACGTGCTCCTTGAGAGTAGATCTACGCATATTAATGCCAAAGATGTACACGTTAACAGTGTCACTTGCCCTACCGAGTGGCAACATTAAAATACACTACGAACAATATTAGATTGGTCAATAAGGCGTGCATGTCAACACTGCGTCATTCGTACGGAGTCTCCGTCATTCGTACCGAGTCTCCGTCATTCGTACGGGGTATCCGTCTTTCGTACGGAGTCTCCGTCATTCTTACGGAGTCTCCGTCATTGGTACGGAGTCTCCGTCATTCGTACGGAGTCTCCGTCATTCTTACGGAGTCTCCGTCATTCTTACGGAGTCTCCGTCATTCGTATGGAGTCTCCGTCATTCTTACGGAGTCTCCGTCATTTTGAAATTGCCGATAAATTTCCGTCCCGGAGATTGAAATCTCTGTCATTTTATGTTCAACGGACAAGAATGTTGTCCTTTTCCGTTTATTCACAATTTCTCGATACTCCAGGTACGCGTAAAATGAAGTGTTTGTCAGAAAGTTGTTGCTTCTTGCGTTGTTGCTCTTCTCTTTGTCCCTAGAGTCCGGGGTGAGGCTGGCATCAAGGCTGGCATCGAGGCTGGCATCGATACTGGTCCTGGAGTTTTGTTTTCTTCTCCTTCAGTTTCACGGCCGACTCCACCACCCGTCTACACTCCCAATATCACCCGTTCTCCACTCCTCTCCCAATCCGGCCAAATCTCTCTTCACACAGTCTTCCCGTATAATTCGCGGTCTTCCTATTCTCCTATTACCCTCCACTCTAAGCGCACCAGCTCTCTTCGTTAGACTATTCCGCTCCATTCGTTCCACGTGTCTAGCCCACTTTAACCGACTCTTCACCAGCTTCCTCCAGAAACTCCCTCGTTCACACCAACCTCCTCCCTCAGCTCGTCCATTCTTCGCTTTTCCCTTCTTTTCACTCCCACAATTCTTCTCACCCAGTTATTTTCGCAACCTTCGACTTTCTCTTGTTGTGTTTCTGTCATCGCCATGGTTTCTATGTCACTCAGGTAGGCTGGTGTGACGCACGAACTACGCATATTTCCTTTGAACTACCGAAATATTTATATATTTCCCTTCATCCCTTCCAATTTCCTTCACGCATTCTCCCCCGCTTGTGTTCTCCCGCGAACTACCGCCTCCGAGCTGCCGTCCCCACTCATTGCTCCACCCAGGGAGACAAAGCTGTCCCGCTGTTTCAATTTCTTTTTATTCAGTGTTATATCCAGATCTTTGAACCAAGGCACCTAGCTCCGTCTTCTCCAGACTTACTGGCAGTTCACGTTTGTTGAACATGCACCTCCCTCGTCACCCCGGTGTGCTCCCTACTTGTTCATATTATCATTGTAAATAATCAAATACTTATAAATATTTATACGTTATGTAAGGTCCCAGCTATTAATTATATAGTCGCTATACAGTACACAACATTCTTATTCAACATACACATGTTTGTGTCAAAGTCACCCCACGTACCCTATGGGGTGATTTTGGCCCAGCATAAATCGTAGAATTCGAATACCATGGAACCGCTTGCAGAACGATCTTTAATAAAAAACAATGAGCCAACGTCACCCCAGTTTACGGTACTGTTGTTGTATATATCCGTCAATAATAATAATAAAGCAGTAGAGATAACTATATGCCCATTTTCACTCGATCTGTATGCCCTATTTTTTATGGAAATGTGATATTTGGACGAGGGGGCGTACAATCGCTGTGTTTGTTAGGATACTCATTAGTTTTTAACACAACTTGTTTTGAAGCTTTATTTGAATTTTGTGTATAGGGCATACATGAAATCATTTGGTATTTTTCGTGGGAGTGGCCCGTATACGTGCGCGCGGTTAAAACCACCACCAGTCAAAACATCCACAGTCATAGCCTACACAATGAAAAAAAACAGCAATTAGAGTTAAAAACATTCTTTTCCAATTTTTTTTCACTGGGACATACTTGGATGCATGATTCAAAAACCTAGTTAACGTTAAATTAATTTATATCTTGTTGTATGATTAAATGTTTTCCATTTGTTGTTGGAAATTGGTTAGGCATAAGTTGATCTTAAATTCAGAAATGTATAAATCCCAGTTAAATCTGTTATACCTTGCTGGATTTATTGATCATGATTGATCAATTTGATGGAGTTAATAATATTTTTTTTAAATCTTGAGAAAAATAATCGGATTCAAAAATTGTTCGTCTATGTATACACGTATGCATTTCCATTTCCCAGGACAACCCTAACCAGTTGTGTAAAATAGTATTTACTAATAATGTAATACATTATATATAAGGTCATTAGTCATGATGACGCACGTAAAAAATCTACTTAGCGCGTGACCATTCTAGAAGCAAACATATTTGAAATGAGTCATTTCCGCCAGGTGTCGCTAGTAGCTTTATTTGACAACCGAAGACGAAGGATCACAAGCAGGAAGAAAGAGTGAGATGGAGTTTCCAGATCTTGGCGAACACTGTTCTATCCCCACCTGCAAACAGCTAGGTAACGTTCGAATCTTTCCGTTAGTTTTGTTTATACGACATAGACTAAACATAAATGTAAATATAATTAGAACGTTTGTGGGTGTTGTGGTTATTACCCCTTTTATCGCCCATGACTTGACGAAATATTGGTACTAGTGACTAATGTTACGCTGTTGTGTTGGGACAAGTCACCATATGTTACAGTTACACCGACTTATGTATCACCGTCAATTGACACAGTAATCATGGTAAACGTTTCCTTTCAGCCCATCCATGGTCCATGGAGGTGACTGTGATGATTTTGATTTAATAATTTTATCATCGTAAAATGCTGACAATATTTCATCCATCCATTCCAACCTCTATGACGTCATGTCACAATACTAACAACTATAGTTTTAAAATTGTCTTGGGCCCTAAGCCAAGGCTAAGGGGAGGTGAAGATCAACACATAGTGATTATAATTTCACGACACTGACCAATCACACGTCTTCTAATATTTGTTCTCTTCTTCATGTACGTACGTACGTACGTACGCACGCATGCATGGATGTATTCATGCATAGTGCATATCCCACTCTGGTATATGCTGAGTCCATGAGAGGTTACACATTCTATGATTTACCCCCTTTGTGGGATTTTTTACTTCCCTGACATAGACACTATTCAGGTTGAAGGGACCAATCTTCCAAAAAACAATGTGGGGTGAACAAAATTGGCAATTGAAATGACAGCATTTCAAATCCTGGTCCCTCAAATTTCCTCGATCGATAATCTGACATCCTGCCACCAGGCTACCGTACCCCAATCTTTGGAGTTATTTCATACTAATTTATAGGTTCTTGGTTCTTACCACTGAACAGTGCTAACTTATGTGTGATACGTTTATTTTACCTTTCACCTTGTTATGAACCTGTCATGTGATTTCATGACACTGTTGCAAACATTTACTATTTTTTGTGATGCAAGTTGAAACTGTAATTTTTCATTCTTTGTAGACTTCCTACCAGTGAAATGTGATGCTTGTCACAAAATATTCTGGTAAGCCATTTCTTGGAGGAAATTTTGAAAAGACCAGTTGAAAAGGTTTTTAGGTGAAGTGCAGGCATTCTTGTGTTGTGCATAAGCAATTTTTTATTTAAGTTTAACAGTTTGTATTACATGTATGGGAAAAGTGCGTATTATATATTTTTCTTAGAATTTTTTCCAATCCAATTGAAAACAGTTGCTACATGATTTTGGTAGATATTATATTGAATATATATTGTATGATCAATGATTTAATTCCAAGAGAATAATTGTCATGGAATTAAATCATTGATCATACAATAATTCCTCATGGAGAGATAATATTTTATATGAACGCTGAGTACCATGCAACGAATAGTCATAAATAGGAAAAAGAAGATATGTACTGGACAATAGGATAATGTCACTAGGTTTGTTTTCCTACTGTGCATCCGGTCACTGTTGTGTTGGCAGCCACGAGCACTACCAATACGCCAAGCACGATTGTACTGAGAGCTATGCAAAGGTCAGTGAGAATATTAGTAGGACATTAAGCTGCTACACTAAGCATTCATCCAGTTACACATCACCATTTTTTGTTGAATGTAGTCTAGTCTTGGTGACCTCGATGTCACAGAACTGTGCATGCATTTATCAGTCACGCTGGTTACCATGTCGGCCCTCAGTCAACAAGAAAAATTATCATAATCTCCAATTTTATAGAATGCATTCTGAGTAAACCACTTCTTGATTTTAGTTGCACATGGTTAGTTTTTATTATCTATTTTAGGTGCATAGCCCCAAAACCCTGATTGGTTGATTGTTATGCTTTATTTGTCATACATCATATAATCGATACATACAATACCATGACAATTTAAATTTAACCAAAACAATTTTTTTTATTCGTATATGTAATATAAAGTAGGTAATATGACAAACAAACTATGTGTCTGAGACTCTAAGACCAGGCTTGGTCACTATCGTAGGAGCCACCCTGTTTATAACTACCATTTATTTAAATTAATTATTCATTATTTCATTTTAAATAAAAGTAATATGTATGTTATTTTAATATTTAGGAATATTTATGAAGCAGATATGTGGAAAGTAAATTACAATTAAAAAACGTTGTCATTCTTGTTTACATTAGACATGGAATGCATTTAGTGATTTATATCAAGTACAAGAATAATGTAGTGGCAAATAGTGTTTTAATTTGTTTTAAATTCCAATAATTATTGAGCATTTGTTTGAAATCTTATCTATATGTTCTTTCCAGTTCAGATTTTTTTCATTCAAGGTTAAACCAAGAAAATTAAAATGTATTCTATCAATGTTTGTGCCATTTATTTTACGTTATAGAAGATTTATGCTTTTATTACCATTTTTATTTACCATATATCTGGATTTTGCAATGTTCAGAGACAATTTGTTTATGCTAAGCCATTCACTGATTTTATTTAGTTCTTTGTTGATCAGAACATCAGCTGTTTCGTTTGTTTCCCTTGAACGAAACAATTCATAGAGCTTGTGAGGGTTGTATCATCTGCATACATAATACAAGTAAACAACTTACTAGTCTGTGGCAGGTCGTTGATATATATATATATATATATATATTATAAAAAAGAATAACTCTAAATTAGATTTAATGCAATGCCTTCAATGCCATAATGGTTTAGTTTGTTTAATAGAATTTCATGATCTAAAGTATCAAAGGCTTACGATAAATCTAAAATATATTTATTGGTGTTTCAATGTTGTCTATATTTGTTATTGTTCTATCAATTATCTCTAAAGCTGCAAGTTCAGTAGAATGTTCAGACCTGAATCCACATTGATAAGCATCAAATAGTTTATGTTCATTAAATAAAGAATATATTTGATTATAAATAACTTTTTCAATAATTTTTGAAATTACTGGTAATGTGGATATAGGTCTGTAATTACTGAATAGATTTTGTCATCTTTTTAAAATATTGGGATAACTTTGGACATTTTAGTTTATCTGGAAAAATTCCAGTGTTTAATGTTTGTGTCGTAATTAAAGTGAGTGATTTAATTAGGGCAAATTTAATCGATTTAATGCCCAGAACTCGATGTAATGGGAAAATTATCAATTATTTTAATTATTATTTTTTTCGTCGATATTGGGAATTTAACCACTTTCCTCAAATCTCTCTTTAATAGTAGCTATACATTTTGTCTCATTTTAACTTTTTTTTTGCCAGGTTTGGTCCTATGTCTGTAAAGAATGAATTAAATTTGTTTGCTGCTTGTCAGTTAATGTGTGTTTATTTTCTCTAAACAAATCTGGTTTTGTTTTTTTTGTTTTGTATGTAGAATATAATTTATTGTTCGCCATGTTTTCCCTGCCATCATTTCTATGTTTTAAAAAAAGCTTCATAGTACATATATGTTTGGTTACTTTAATACTTTGTTTTAAAATACCATTGTATGTTGTTATGTTAGTTTGTAAAACTAAGAACTCCGAGTTATTTGGATTTGTTATTTTAAGGTGCTTATATAATTGATCTATATTTTATATTGATTAAGTATACCTTGTGTTATCCATGTTGATTTCTTATGTCCGTATTTCTTTAATTTTATTGGCATATGTTTTTTGTTTCGCTTTAACTTATTTCAAAGGGTCATGGTGACTGCAACTGAGATCAGCTTTTGATCGCCATTGTCACAGCCACACTAAAGGATGTATATTGTTGTTGTGTAGAACAACCAGGTTCCAGTGTGTCCTCTCTGCAACACACCCATCCCTGTCAAGAAGGGCGAGTCGCCGGACGTCCGTGTTGGCCAACACATAGACAATGACTGTCAGTCCGACCCGGCCAAGGAGAAGAGGAAGGTACAGTCAAGACACACTGTGTTGATTTTACATCTGTTATACTCGTGCACTTCCATAATATGTTAACAGAGTTTGAGTTGAGAAGTGCAGAAAATGACTAGCAAAGTGAGGGTCTTAACCAACTATGAAATTAAAAAGATAAGTTTTGTAACATATCTTGAACAATGATGAATTGTACGAATTATGTGGTGTTCACAAAGTATCTTTCACATGATAAAATATTTTCTTTTTACATGAATTTTCTAATGTTTTGTGGGACATCTTTAGTATCACTTATTTATCTAATAAGTTGTCAGGGTGACTTGTCAGCGCAAATGTTTATATGACTGAGCTGTCTTTTGATTTGTAGATTTACACAAACCGGTGTGCATTGAAGGGTTGTAAGCAGAAAGAGGTAAGCAAGTGCTGCTGGCATTCATACTGTGGATATTAGCTTGACAAACATATTACTTATTGATAATCTGCATGAAGTCAGACAAAAACTTTTGTTTGATTAATTTAACATCAGGGATTTTCTCAGTATCTATTGTCATGCTTTACTGTCGGGATCTCTCTGTTCTAAGTTGCTCTTCACCTTTATCAGCGAAAAAAATAAATATTAGTAATTGCTAGTGGGCTTAAAATTACCTTAGACTCGTGCATTACACAGGTATTTTTTATGGAGACATATCAGTTATTTTGAAGTTAGCATTAATATTATTTTACATAGTAATTTGCAGCTAAAACAAGGTGTATTTGGAGAATAAACTTACACCGCTATATATGTCAAAACAATCACATTTTAGGCTGCTTTATTATGATGTGCATAAGACGTCACCTTTGTTTGTAGATGTCAATATTGTCACAGCATTTCTTGGTCACTCAATCATGACTATGTATTTTTGACAGCTCATTCCATTCAAGTGTGACCGATGTCACCAGAACTACTGCCTACGACATCGACTGGAAGCTGACCATACTTGCCAGGGCTTTGAACAAAGTGGCAAGGGCATTTCTCACTCTGGGTAGGTGTCATTTCGTGTCATTGTCATAATGGCTTTAAAGATTCTTCCTCAGTTACATTTTTGGTTTTAGAATCATTTAGACAAAACACCATTCCTGTGTAGTATCCACTGCGACATGCTTGCCTGTTCAGGTGTTATTTTTAAAATCATTGGACAAACTATTAAATTGGGGAAGGGGCAAAGGTGACTCTGGTTCAATATATTATGACATAAAGCTAGATACACTTGCAAGTTGCCTGATATAATGGTCCAAGTCCATTCTTTCAATGAATATAACAAAAGTACATACTCTTTATTAGACGACTGCATATATTACTATGCACTATTTATTGCTATTCCCTATATATTACTATTCATACACTACAGATTTGAATATCATCGAATTTGATTCATGATGGGCTAAATGAATAGCATAAGTAACTTTAAGTTTAAGTAATCTCTAGCGGGTTTGCAAGAGAAATGTTGACTTTGTCATAACAATGATGTTTTGTAAGTATTTACGTGACATTGTTCTACAGTGCCTCAGCAGTAGCCCGGTCATCAACTGTGCCGGTCAAGGCTGGACCGTCAGCAGCTGGACGACGCAGTGCTCCACAGACATCAACACTCTCAGCCATTGGCCGGGATCTCGATAGGTCAGCACTACTCCTATTGCTGTGTGTAACTGCCATCTATGCCCAAAGGAGATTGCAGTGGGTTATACATTTAACCCTGTTGCCATTCAGAGCAAAAACCCCAGACGGCAAGTGGACAAGGAAACCATTGGCCAGTAGCCTATTTAGGATCTTGGAGGGGGGGGCAAGCACACTCACTCATTATTTGCCGTGTTACCATGTAGAGTTAACAAAACAAGATTTAACAAGATTGCCATCCAAAGCAAAAAACAGATGGCAAGTGGACAAGGAAGCCATTGGTTTATCAAGAGTCCAAAAAATTTTCATCTGTTCTGAGATATTTGTCACTTTTTTAAACATGCTACTAGTATTTACACAATCTCTAGATAGTTTATTCCATTAATTTATCGTCCCCTGTGAGAATGAGGTTTCTGGTATCTAATCCACACTGTTCCTTCATTTTTGACAATATTTTCATAATCTCTTAACCTCCTTGTTTCTAGGGATGTTAAGCCACATTCTTTTAGGCGTTCTTCATAACTAAGGTCTCTCAGCCCTGGAATCAGTTTAGTTGCTCTTCTCTCATTCTAGCGCATATATACCCTTCTTACCATGTAGTAGTGCAACAGATTTCTCATAAAAAAATCTTATTCCAAAGCCAAAAGGGAGGGCCTAATGCCCCAAAATACACCACTTGCACTGACTTATTGAGAGTCCAACAGTTGTTCAGCCAACCTTTATTAGATGTCTCCATACTAAGATGTGCGACAGATACAGCCTGAACAGTGGTTTTAGGTAAACTTTATTATGCTAAACTGTCATCTTACATTTTCAGAGAGCGACAGCAGAGGCAAAGCAGCAATGCACATACATTACAAGCTGGACTGGTATGTTTTATAACAGTTTGGTATACGAATACACTATGTACACTGTACTGTGTAAAGACAAGGCAATGTATCTGAAGTCTTCGATTCCTTCTTCTAGTTCATGACATTCATACTGTATGTTTTATGCAAAGCAATCATATTCACTGGCAGACTTTTTCTTTCAACCGTGAATAAAAATGGCAGTAACATATAACAGACATAGTTATACTATAGTGTAATTAGGATGCATGAAGGTTGTTTGACAAAAGTAAAATGTTTGCTACCCATGCAATATAATGTGTTTCATTTCTCTGTTCGTGCATTTATACGATTATGTAAAAAAAATGTGAAAGGTATGGATACTTTGGTGCTTTTGAAGAATTTACATGATTGTTATTATGTAAACAGATAAATGTGTAAAATGTATGGCTACATTGGTGCTTTGGAAGACTTTACATGATTGTTATTATGTAAACAGATAAACGTGTAAAATGTATGCCTACATTTGTGCTTTTGAAGAATTTACATGATTGTTATTATGTAAACAGATAAATGTGTAAAAGTTATGGCTACTTTGGTGCTTTTGAAGAATTTACCCGATTGTTATTATGTAAACAGATAAATGTATAAAAGGTATGGTTACACTGGTGCTTTTGAAGAATTTACATGATTGTTATTATGTAAACAAATAAACGTTGTTACATTGGTACTTTTGAAGAACTTACACTACTGTTAATTTTATCTACCTTTTAGAGTGTAGAATGTGTGCTCTCAAAATTTTAGACAGAAAGAAACTATATTTCCTTTAAAATTAACATAACTGAGTCAGGTAACAACTAACATGTTGAAGATGTTTAAGGTGTACGTTTCCAATTGTGATGCCAGTTCCTTGTTTTCCAGTCGGAAGATGAAGCAATGGCCCGTGCTATTGCAATGTCCTTGCAGACGTCTGACACGCCTGTAACTAACCCAAGGGATGCGCCACAAAGGTAAAACTTGCCAGATGCAATCACTCAGTATGAATGTTGGCTGTGTCGGCATTTAAATTTAAATTATTACATCTAAATGTGTTTGTTGGAAATAAAAAAAAATTGCGGGGCTGCAGGCACCTACTTTTATATTTGAGAAAGAAGTCGCCCTCTTCAGTGATGTAGAAACAAATGTGTATGTCTGTTTGAATACTGTTCTCACTTTATATATATTAACAGTTTTCAGAATATGCTTCTCTGAAATTTAAAAAAGCTACCAACTTTTGTTTCTTGATATCCATACACACATCATGCAGTGATTACCAGAATTTAGTTACCTCCAAATGATATACACAGCATTAATAGATGGAGTGAGTGTGACGTTGGGTGTCTGTTACTCGCAGTGCTGAGACAAGACAGCAGGAAGAGGAGGACCTAGCTCTGGCACGTGCCCTGCAAGCGAGTGAAAGGGACGCAGCACAGGCTCGCACTAGACAGGTACTTTCACTTTTACTTAATTACCAAAGCAGTATACTTTTATGGCAGCTGCATAGGATTGTGCAATTTTGTATGCTTAAACTGAAGAGTGGGTCTTAGTTAGTAAAAAATATGTAACAAAATTTCTTCCAGACCTCCCATTTCCATGGCAACAAACAGAATGGTCACCACGTGAAGGAATTATAGCCGATCTAAAAATTGCAATACTTAAAAAGTAATGGCACTCCAGCTAACATAATGCAAAAGTCAGCCCCCATATGAACAGTGATGTGAACATAAACAATGCTTTGTGGTAAATTACATCAATACTAAAGAGAGTAGTTGCTTCACCCACTCTCGCATTCCCCCCATGCTATCAAGCTGATTTTGTTTAGTATAAAATAGTGATGTTTTGAGATGGATCCTAAACTGAATCGGTGTCTAACCTTCACAATGTAGTGTAATAATAAGACTTGTCATCTACTTTGCAGCAGACCCCCAAAGAAAGGAGTTGCGTTGTGTCATGATATGAAGACGCCAACAGAAGCGTGGATTAGAGTGTGGATTCAGCTAATGACAGAAAACATTAATCTTCGGGATTACTATTGTTGTCAATGTAGTGACCATCAGTATCATAATCACCTCATCCGTGTTATTTCTGCTGTTTCCACTGAGGTGTACTATACGCCCTATTTGATGATCTCAAATATGTGAAATTATTTATTCTACAATTAAATCTTAATGAAAATCTTTGCAAAAAATGTTGACGTTATTCAATAATTTGCATTTTATATTGGTTTTTTATGCATCTTTATATGTGCTCCAGGCGACAAATGACAGTCATACTATACCCTCCCCACTTTTATAGTAAATAGCTTCATGAATATTAAATCCTATTTTTTTTTAATGAATGACGTTTTTAATTCCAGGAATATTTGTGAAACTTTCATGTACATTTATGTTACAAAACAATGAAATAGATGTTCAAGGATATTCTTGAAAGATTTATATGAAACTTTTAAGTCAGATTTGTTTACTATGGAGCATACTACGAAAGTGCATTACCCAAAACATTTTGTTATAGTACTTTTTATAATGCTACAAAGAAATGTAAAATGAAGTGTTAGAAATGCGTTAGAAACTGAAGCATCTGCATACGGAAAATATATTCACTGAAACCCTCATCTGTGTTTAGAGATTATGCAAAGATTGTAGAAGATTTATGTTTTCTAACTGCTCATTGACCTACTTTTCAATTTTGAAAGGAGAAATATTGCGCGATCATTTAAACTACCTACTATTTGCAACAGTTACCTTTTCTTTTCAACAGAGTCATCAAATCTTACGTTGATAGAAGAGGTATGTGTGAATCTAAACACAAATATGTACCATACATTAGTTTTAATTAAACGGCATTGTAAAGAATGGTGAAGTGTTGTATAGCATGAAGTTAGGTAATTTATTAATGGGCATGTGTAACCCTTGTTAACAAGGTTGTTTTACAAACCATCTGACTTGTATAGATTATGCATAGTGGACACATGGTACATATGTTATGTAGTGTACCCGCATGTATTTTTTACTTGGTTCTTTCAATAACATTGTAGATCTATGTTGATTTAATATATATTTGATAATTCATTGTAAATGCATTTGAAAAGTATTATTGTATTTAGCGATTATATTTTATTTTGATAAAATTAATCATTTGGTGCATCCACAGTTCAATAAATATACCAACAATTAAGTAGAATTGCATATAATAGTACGTAGATTGTATATTTGTCATGCAAATATATAGGAAATTCATTATTATTCATAATTTAAATGCCATGCATTTAAGACAATTGTAAGTAACTATGTATAAATAATGCACATAAAATTTAAGTAAACTTAATTTATGTATGCAATTTTATTTTTACCTTTCATGTAATGTGCTATTACTGGTATATATATATATATATATATATATATATATATATATATATATATATATATATATATATATATATATATATATATATATATATATGTATGTATATATATATATATATATATATATATATATATATATATATATATATATATATATATATATATATATATAATGTGTGTAGCATAGGAATATTTAATCTATTATTTATATTTGTAAATCAGGACAGAGAACAACACTATGTGTTAACTCTACAGCTGATGTTGATATTTCCAGTGTGGGTGGTTGTGATTGTGTACATAAATAAAAGTCTCAAGACTGCATATGTTTAGTTGTCTTTCACTTGCTGTTTTAACATAATCATTCCATGAATTTACAGGTGCATCCATGGCCCCCTTAGGTTTAATTTTGTTGACTTTTTCGGTATTTAACCACTGTACGGCTACACGGTAGCATGGTAAACTAACGGGTGACGTTTGGCCCCCATTTATGAGACCCTAGACACGCCACTGTAGATACCCGGTACTTGATGAGATAAACTGTTGGTGGTAAACATCAAGAATAGTGTTGTCAATTTGTAGAGTTCCCATTAATGATAAATGTGTGTAGCTGTCGAACACAAGCGTAGCGTTATTGTTTGGCATAACTGTATAAGGCTAATAAGCAAATTTTTGCTGTGAGCAACGTAGGCCCTACATGCCACAGGCTACATGATGACGCCATATGTAACATGTCACGACACTAGGCCCGGGTAGGCGACTGGCACTACTGCCACTGGCACTAACCACTACTGCTGTCACTGACACCCAGTGACAGTGCCGCGTACATCGGTACCCGGGCCTTGGTATTTCTTTGAATGGCCATTTGGTGTTTAGCTTGGACTCCAAGGTTCCCAGAATCGAGACCAACTACTACTACTACTACTACTACCCCTGGCTCGAGAGGATGTTTTAATTACCGGGTGTAATCACAAATGCCAAACATTTCCCGCAAAATGCGAGAACCTGTCAATTCAATACGTCAAAAAAGAAATGGGCTATCCACTCAGTGGCGCCATCTATAATAGGAATACAATTTAGAGCGACGTCGGCACGTCACCTAGCGAATGGGAACTCGCATAATTAGCTGCGGCGTTACAATATGGCGACCACCGGAGCTACGATCGCTTTGAAGGGAAGGAAAGTTAGAAAGGGTAATTTATTGTATATAGCACGTAGCACGTACATATATTGTTACTCAGTTGCAGTTAATATGATCGTAGGTATAACATAAACGGTAATCTTGAATAAAGAGGGCCCTTATTATTATTACGAATTTGTGTTTCACTCTTTCTTCGCTTTACCACCACCCCGACACAAGAAAAGGCCAAGCAAAGACGTTCGTATAGAATAGTATAGCCTATATGCCTTTATGTATCATACTACATCACTTTCTTAAAGCCAGTGATAATTATCATACCTTGAATGGGTTTGGGGCAGGGAGCCTACTGGCTCTAATATAGCCCCCACAATAGCACAATCGGTGGTTATGACAGTAATTTTTATATTTTTTTTTAAATTGTTCGCTATTAGTGCATTGACACAGTCGCTTAGTAGGATATTCCATGGCTTGATTACTTGCTGTGAAAAGAACTTGTGGCGTGCATCTAGTCGGCTGTGGTGTTGTACTATTGACTTGTGTCTTCCTGGACGGGGGTATGGTTTAGCTTGAATATCCCCACCAGCAACATCTTAAATCTTCACTGGAGATGGTGCAACGACGCTCAACTCACCACATCCATGCATTGATCGCACAGCTCCAACTTAAGAACCTGCCTAAAGAACCTGCAGTCCAGGAGCACATCAGACAGAGTCAGCATGATTTACAAAGTCATAAACAAACTTGTCGATGTGAACCCTGCTGCACTTCTTGGACCCGGCAACCACAGCTGTAGAAGACATCAAGCAAAGCTCCAAATCCCCCATTCTCAAACTGACACATGCCTACGCTCCTTCCCATCATCAGTCTGACTCTGGAACAGTGTACCTGTGAATGCATCATCAGCTACATCCCTACCCTCATTCAGGTGTTCACTGAAGGGATGGATGGGGCACCACGTATAATCATCAAAATAGATCATCGACATTGTCTTTTATAGAGTATAAACTTTTTATATATTTTTATTCTTGTTTTTAACTTTTATACCGCTGCCCTTTAAATCACTGGAAAAGTGCTTGCTCCGCACGCTATTCCATATGTAGAGTTTATTCCTTGATACTCAGTGCATTTACAGTATTATTAAAGAAAGAAAGAAAATCAGTAAATCCATTAATAATCTTGAAGACTTCAAGCATATCAGCCTTTTTCCTCCTATTTTGAGAGACAGATAGAGAGAGGAGGCCACACTTTTGCTATCTTAGATAATATGGGAGCTTTGAGATTCCAGTGATCATCTTGGTGGCCCTCTACACACTTTCTAATTTGTCTATATCTTTCTGAAGATATGGCCACAATGCCTGTTGGCAATTTTCAAGGTGATGTATTAGTTTTTGATGTTTTTCATGTTTTTGTCTGTGTAGGCCCTACGAATTGTCCCTAGTATTCTATTTGGTTTCTTGACTACGTAGTTTACTTACTCCTTTACTTTCAGTGATTTATCTATGTGTACTCCTAGGCAGGGTTGTTTGATTTAAATCATTGATTTAAATCACTCCAAAAAATCATTAATTTATGATTTTTTATTTCAGACTTTATTAATCGATTTATATGAATTTAACACAAATAATCAAATAAAATCAAATAAATAAAAAAAAATCCGATTTAAATTTTTAAAATCCGATAAAAAAAATTAAATCATGATTTTTTTCAAACCTGCTCCTAGGTCTTTCTCCATATTTATCGATTCTATACGTTCATCTCCCATAAAATACCGGGTAGTCGTAGTTCGGGTTGTATCCAATGTGCAGGCATTTGCATTTAGTGAAGTTGAACAATAGCTGCCAATCCTTACTCCATTTATACATCGAATTAAGGTCTTCATGGAGAGTGAAAGCATATTCAACCCCAAGAACTTGCCTCAACGTCTTTGTGTCATCAGCAAACTTCAACAGGGGGCTTACTACAGACGAGTCAGTGTCGTTTATAAAGATAACAAATAACATTGGGCCGAGTATTGATCCCTGTGGTACATCACTGATCACTTTTTGCCAATCTGACTCCACACCACTTATGCACACTCGTTGTCTTCCATCTGTCAGCCAACTTTCAATCCATCTGTTGGTCTTGCCCACAATGCCATGAGTGGTTAATCTTGAGATGAGTCTGTGATGAGGGACTATATCAAACGCTTTACTGAAATCCAAGTAGATCACATCAACTGGATATCCTTTGTCAATATAAGAAGCAGGAATGTGTTAATTTCAATTGTTAATTTGTTAATTTAATTAACTCAATGAATTTAATTTAATTCATTAATATTTCCAAAAAGGCTAATTAAATTAAATTAATTAACTTTACCAAAATGGGTTAATTTAATTTAACTGACAAATTCTCAATTAACTCTCAACCATTTAACAGTTGATATTACTGGATAGTTCACAGCAGGGTGTTTCCAGAAGGCCCCCAGTCACTTCTTCAGCCATTAGGTTGAGAGAGATCAGGTTAGGGCCTGTGTGAATGGGAGGATAACAATGCAGAGCACACAAGCACTGTACCAACTGGGGTGGGCTGGTCAATCTTTAGCCACAACTTTACAATCCTGTCAGAAAAAATAAGTAATTGTTTAACACATATCTACAACTTTTAATATGTCATCAAATGCCCATGAAGAAATGTCTTGGCATGTAAATATTTTATGAGCAAATCTCTTTCCACCAAAGTTTCAAAACACATTTCAAGTCTTGTGATTTTAGAACTGTTTTAAATGTGTTAACATTTCTATCAACACATGATTTAATAGTTAATTGAATTAAAATGTATTGTTAATTTAATTAAATTGAAGAATTTAGGAGGTCAATTTAATTTAATTGACCTGATAAATATGGGAGATTAATTTAATTTAATTGGAGAATTTCTTATTTAATTGTAATTTAATTAATTAACTTTTCAAGTTAATTGCCCCATGCCTGATAAGAAGTCACTTCTTCTAGAAAAAATAGCAGATTACTAAGACAGCTTCTTTTGGTCTGTCTCTAACGGGTCCTCTTGTAGCCATCTCAGCTCCACACTGGGGAGCCGTGGTCTAATGGCTAGAGCATCCACTTTGCCTGTGTTTTTCTGAAGATACACTAAAAGCTGTTGGTCCAAACTCGTTAGACCAAAAAGATTGGGCTGTTTGAAGTGTAATTACTTGAGGGCTAGGTGCACAAGTGGCAGATGTGATTGTCAAATATTGTGTTTTAGGGTAGTTTTAGCAATCGGATATATATATATATATATATATATATATATAATTATGCATATATTTATATATATGAATTATGTACATAAATATTATGGTTATAACACTATACGTTTTTATTACATAGCCTCAATGAAGCATCATTATAGCTAGCAAGTTAAGTGTCCTTATGGTGTGTTTTTGAAAAAAATTCACTTGCATCTTAAATATTATTTTAAAAGTACCCGTTAGTGCTCTACAAATAATGTGTTTCATGTGAAAATTTTTCTGAATATTTCCATTGTCCATTTCGTGCCATGCAGAGTAAATTAAATATTACTTTGTTGTTTTTAATAACAATAATGATATGACCCCTTTGTGTGTTGAATCGCCTTCGTGGTTCTGATGCAACTGTAGTATTATTAGTGCTGTTTGTAGCAATTCTGATCACTAAAACACAATATCTGACAATCGTGCCATTTGTACACCTAAAGTGATGTAGTACGGACCATTAATAATCAGAATTCTAACAATGTTCAACCGAATGGGAGTTCAATGGACTATAAGGTAGCAGCAGACCAAACGCATTACTGTCAGTGTCTACTCCATCTTAAGCCATTTTGTGTGTCAAGTGTGTGACATAATGAAGGATACTCTCAAACCTGTAATGTTCACTGAAATAGTCCAACGGTTCTTTCAGATCCTGTCGCATACAGTGAGGTATCGATGCGCAACAATGCTGCTATCCTGGATTATTGTCGCACATCAATGTCAGCTTTGTCTGGCTCTACAGCAGGCATCTTGGGTTTGACGGGACTCTACGGCTTTGCGTTTTATTTTATTACTGCGTTCATATTATCGGTATGTTTGTTATTTTCATTGTTTTTGTACATAAGATGATAAGACGTACATTAAAAGTATAGTTGTTGTTTTTTTCGTCAAGCATATTTTAATGGTAATGGTTAACAATAAATTATTCATATGACCCATTTATTTACTTTATACAATAACTTATTTTATATTAAATTTGGTACAAGTTTAAAAACAAATGCAGTTTCAACTGTACTTTTATATCAACTTCAGAATGATAATGATTCTATTGGATAAGAGAATCCTTCAAGACAAACTCAACACGTTTGCAACTCACTTAGCACTAAGTAACAATAACCTTAAATTCAACTGAGTGTTCTTCACACGTTTGTTGCGCTTTGTCTCTAATAGCTGGCCCTATCTAGATTAAACAATTATAGTCAGGAAATTTAGATATTCATTAAGCTAGTTCTGTCTTATGAAAGTATTTTTACATGCAGGGACAAAGTGGGTGGGCGTATGAGACCTTTACCCTTGCACCGGTAAAATAAACAATAGATAGTAAGTTATTTTATATGGTAAATATCATACTTGTATATTGTGCTTGAACTGTGCATGATATCTAATTTTGTCAATAATATATAGGTGTGCTTACTTACAAGTACCAGTCATTCAATACACCAAGTACAAACACGGGAATACTTGAAACGAATCCTGCATGAAAGCGTTATCCTGTCACGTTGAAGGTCATATTTCTGTATGAAGGTGATGTTGGTACTGAAAGCTGGACACGACTGGCACAAGTTTGTGAGGTCACGAAACATGTTCTTCACGGCGGGTCTCTTTGGTGGATTATTTGTATCCTTTATGAACCGAAGAAGTTCTCCATTCACGATTGCTGATTGTGTAATGTTTGTTTAGAAATGCATGGATTGCATATCAACTTTGAAGTTTTAGATTCCAGCACATAATTTTTGCAAATTATCATTGGGCCATGTTTTCCGGGTAACTATTGTACATTGATCTACTTATATATTGACTTTTTTTACTATTAATAAACTTGAAGACATTTTAACATTCAATTACTTCACAAAGAATTTGAAAGGCAATTTGAAATAGTTAAGCTATCCATGAGAAAACATGTGTATTAGTTAATTTATGTCATTGCTGTATACATTCAGACATTGATTGATTAGACTTGTTGTGTTGTCTTCTTGATTTGTATTGCAGATCTCTCTGTCTTTGTTCTCACTGTGTTCCTTGACTTTCACTTTCAGACATATATTTTATTCTGGACGTATCCTTTACTGCTGAGAATCAAAGATATTTCATCCCACTTTGCAATATACATTGATAACGTTCTTATTGCTGGGTGTTAAGAATATGCTCAAATGATGCCATGAACGCCTGATCCCGATAAACTCTGTTTACAACTTTTCATGAATATGCAGAATGGTAAGGCTGATATTCGTAAAGAGATAACAGTCAAATTATATTAAAGTTAACTTATTGAGGATTTCCAAAAAGTTATTATGCATTGTGAACCTGATGTATTACCATTTGACGATAGAGGAATCCAAATTGTTTCATAATAATTATGATCTATTTTCAAATGTAATATTCAACCTTCATGGTTGCAAATCAAATTAACTTGTTATTGTCATAAGACAATTAGTATTGTCAAGGACCAGTATCGACGCCAGCCTCACCCCAGACTTCAGGGATAAAGAGGAGAGCAACCACAATTACTTGAGTTTTACGTAAGAAAGTTTACGTAGATTTGCAGTCGGTGTAACTTTGAAATTACTTTGTTGTTGCCTTAACAATGCCTTCAGATTTCTCTACGGCATGGTGCATGTGTATTAGTGTCTGGACACACCAATGGCAAGGTTTGCCTTCGAAGACTCGAAGGCATCCCTAGTTCGTACACCACACTCCAAGACCGTCTCCTAATTAAGAAATATTGTGTGGATCTGCATGAATGTACTAAGGGTGGATGATATATATCTATGTATATAGACGTATTTGCTGTGTACAGAAAGTAGGACCCAGACATTTCTGCCATCGTTAAGTGTAAAAAAGGTATGCATGTTAGTGCAGTTGATTTATTTCTCTAGTCTAAATGTATACAGTAATGTTGTATTTCATTTCAAGAATGTTGTGTTGAAATAAAGCAATTTTGAACAGTATTGTGTCTATTTTATTGATTATTTGTACTGAATAATTTAAGTTAAAAAAATACGTGATGTAATTAAAAAAGTAATTAAAAAATCAACTGCAGTTGCTCAAATTCCAAGAACTTTTAAATGTAAACCGTATTCGACCTATTAAGCGTAGCGTGCACCCCCTTTTTATCAGCAGGATGCATAATTGTACTTTGGCTACGGTGGGTAGTGTGGAACAACTGAAAAGTGTCGCCATCTGGTGTGAAACAGTTGGCACCACTTTTCAGTTCTACACTAGTTGCCAAAGTACACAATGACCTTATTTAGAGAGAAAATACTTGGTGTATGCTTATAAGAACACATTCTTTGACACTTTTCCATGGACCATTTTTTTCAAACATACGCTTAGGTCAAATACAGTAACATCAATTCTAGAATTGGAATTGCAGTTTCAATTGCAATGTAATGGTATAGTGTAGTTCTCATATTACAACAAACTAGTTTTAGGTAAGTCATTGAACAACTACAAATATACATACAAGCTAGTGCCCTGCATGGGCCCATAATTTGAGCCCAAGCCTGGCCTCGATTAGCAGTTAGAATCCAGGCCTGCAAAAATTAATCGAACCCGGCCAAAGCCAGCAAACTAGAATTTGGGCCCAGGCTCGACTCAGACCGTTAATGTTTGGCCCAAGCCCGGCCCGCAAGTTTCAGGCCCAGCCCATACTGACAAGCCAAAGATAGCTAAGCCTGCAGCCTGTGAAATTTTTAAAAGATAAACCTATTATAATAAAAACGAAACAAACTGTAATACATACGTATTGTTTTATTAAATAAACATAAAAAATAATATATGAACATTATATAATGTCTACTGTCCATAGTGTACTGGAAGAGTTCTAGAAATCCAGCACAACCAACTGCTTCAAACGGACAAATATCTTGAAGAAAAATAATCAACTTTTTATTGTCAATGCTATTAAGTATTATAAAATTTTATATATGGCTTTAATTTATTGGCTTATGGTTAGGGGAGGAGATTTGTTTATCTAACCCTAATGCAAACCATAACCCTAATTTAAGTTGTTAATTGAATTTGCTCAGCTAAGTTAACTTAATTTAATTAATTAACGTTACCAGTAAGGGCAGTTAATTTGGTATTAGTTGATATTTCAATTAAATGTCACCCACTGGCATTGACACCCAGTGGCATTTCCAGCAGGCCTGCAGTCACTAGCCTGAGACAGATCAGGTTCAGACTTAGGACAAATGTGAATGAATCAGTACTAGGTAAATTGTAGACACTAGTTAACACAGTTGAAAAATACCAATGGGCAGATCATTCAGGCAGGCAAGATTTGGAGGGAAGGCAATAGAATGTCCGCTGGTAGCTTCAAAGGGTGATACATTGATGGTTAATCATGGCTTCATTGTCTCTGCAAATATGTCTAAAGTAAAAATTTGGGGCTGGCTACTTTCAGCCAAGTGAACTTATGGGGCCATTAGATCTATGCAAAAGGCTACATTCATGCAAAAATATGCATTTGTAACACCTGTATTCTGTATGTACTACGTAGTAGTAATAGGTAATGTGTGTACTGTGTATGCAATACTATGCATAGCTATTATATGAAATGTCTATATTAACAGAATGCACATTATTAAAATTATACCATTGGAAGTCCCATTGTTGAAAAGAGGTTAAACTACATTCCAGTATATAAAGCACTGGTTTCATTCATAATTCAATGCAAGGTCTCAATTTGCTATTATGTAATATTAAAGAAATAATTTTAAACATTAACCAAAAATACAATTTATAATCAGTTTTTATTAAAATAAAAAATCTGGGTTTATATTAATATTTTATCCGGCCCGGCCTGCTCACACTAGGCCCAGGCCCGGCCCAAGCCGGATGTGTTTAATATTTTTTTAGCCCATGGCCTTGCCTCTATATGTAGGCCCAGCCCGCAAAATTTTGTAGAGGCTTGGACCCAAAGCCCAGCCCGTGCAGGGCACTAATACAAGCCAACCCTGAGTGGTGCACACCATCAAGACAAATCCATTAGACCCACAAACAAATTTGTATTATTATCTACGGCCGCTGGTTTGCAGTGCATGTTCAAAAGTAGCTAACCGTGCAAACTGATGTATTGTTTGGATCTTACTCAGTTGACTGGACACACACAGCTAAAATATTCGTGAGATATTTTAATATAATGTTTGTCAACATGATGTGGACATGTTAGTTGAGTGTAGTGCAATTCTAACGACCGTTACGACGGTTAAGGAACACACCCGGTGTAATTGACAATAATTTTGGCAGTTGACAGGTTGAGGTGCGACGTTGTGCAATAATATATGTTGTTCGTTTTATTCTGTATGTTACGTATGCCAGGATGGCGATGCCATTAGATGAAAAGTTCATCGTTCTGCCTGCTGGAAGCACTGCAGAAAGCAAGGTTCCAGCACTTGTAAGTATCAAATGCGTCGCGTTCCCTGAATATCGCTCAGGGAACGCAGACGTGGTTTTAACTTTACTTCGTTTAACTTTTGGAACAACCGGCCTCGCACATTGAAAGCACTATCACTCCCCCCCCCCCCCGATGCACCTTCATTGACATTATATAAGAGCAAGCTAAAGACTTATCTCTTCCAATGACAATGTGCATATGGCCAATGTGTGAAATACTGTTTTTTTTATGAACTATAAGTATAACCATTGACAATGTCATTGTCGTGGAGGACTTTATATGCTTTTCTGTCACGACGTTTTAATTAATTATTTTATATATTTTAATGGACTTTTTCAGTTTGTACGCACAGTAAGCTAGAAACTGGCACATCAAAGAACTTTTATTTATTTATCCACTGACACTGTGCACATGCAGATCAACAGGTCAGGACAGTACTCGGTCTCGTGTCTGGACACTAGACTTGTACTAGTATAAACTATGGTATTGAGCCTGTGGTATTATTGTCTTGATAATATAGTTCCTGTTTAGTGTTGTCAATATTTCAGTTTGTTTGTACTGATACTATAACTTTTTCAATACATTTGTAACTTACAATGTCCCACAAATTTGAAGTCAAAACAAGTACCCAATCAACAGGGCATGATAGCAGTTAGAATGCCAGAATCTCGATCTAGTTTTGCATCCTCTTGCTGCCGTTTCTGAACTTTGGTCATTTTGTTTCACCCCATGTTGCCACAGTTTACTCAGCTGTATAAATGAGTCGTTGGCGACACAGAAGTAGATATGTGAACGAATAGTCTTCACGCAGTAATTACAGCTAAATGCTTCCCAGAGAAGTCAAGATGGCATTGGAATGAACAGGCCTGCCGGGGGGTGAAGTGTAATATAAGAACTTGCATTATCAAAACAGGTATAATATTCGATCAATGTGATTCTTGTGCATTAACCAGGCAATCAGTGGCAGTAGATACCCTGAAACCTTATTATTCTGATTCTAATCCTGCCATTCCTCAAGTCTGCTTAGGACAGCTTTTAATCAATATCCATAGAATCAGCCTTATAAAACCATCCTGAGATATTTAGTAAGTTGTAATCTTATCCACATAATTGCAACTAAATGTTATTGTGTGTTTTGCATTATTTACTGCATTTTATAATTGTTTTTTATGTGTTTGTAAGTTTTGTCTATTTTGCTTTTGTGTGCTGTTTCTAATTTTTCTAATCTAAACAACCATAAATGTCGCACTATGTTATAATTTATTATTGAGTCTAAGACGAATCTCTTGTGCAATGCCGTTTGTTTCTAGGATGCAAGGTGGAAAGAAAATATCAAATTTGTCAAGTATCAGCCACCGACCAGAAGCCTTCTCTGTGATAGTGGGGAGTATGAACAGTGGCTTGAACGACTCAGTTTTATTGATGAAGACTTGGCCTACGTACTTAGACTTCCTCATGATAAATTCTGGTGTCAGGTATGTCATTAAATGTAGACAGCCTCAATTAATTATCTTTAGTCTTTAGAATTATTAGTCACTCATATGTAGTGTATTTAAATAAATCAATGATAATGAGTTGCTAGATGATTTTTTTTATAAATACAGTACTGTACAGTTTCTCTGGGGTATGTTTTTTCATGATTAACAAGTGTTAATTTTTTATAGTTAAATTACCATAATACAGTGTTGTTTATGTGCCAGTGTGCCCTTTTTATTTCATGTTTTTTTGTAATATATTTCTTTTTTAAGTATTTTTTTTACAAACTAGACAAATATCTTCCATGTGTTGACAAACAAATGTAGGACTTTCTATCATGAAGTGGCTTCATTGTCCACGTGCCATCTAGAACGTGTTTGTTTGGATGTTAAAGTCATCTTCTCCTACTGTAGGTTGTGTTTGACACTTCACTACATAGCTGCATTGACTCTTATCTCAAATATGCATTCAGGTAAGTTGGTTGGATATTTTCTGGAATTATGTTACATGTATGTACAAGGATTACTTTAGATCATCCTCGCTAGCCAGGGTTTGTAGTAGTACCATAATACCCCTGGCAGATCAACCTGTTGAAATATGGATTTGTCAGTTTATCCTACACCATGTGTGGATGTACACTGAATCATTTTTACTCTGTCCCACTTCCTGTTTTGGACAACGTGTTTTTCTTGGAACTAGACATGCCCAAACTCCAAAGAGCATTCCAATGAAATGCCCATCATTACCCATCCAACCAGCTAGTTGCGAACCCCATAAATCCCAGTGAGCAACTTCCTGGCTAGATTTTAAGGAGAAAAGTCTGGTAATCCAGATGGTTTACCAAGGTATTAAATTCAGTAATTCATAAAAAAAATGGGTGATCCACAAAATAATTAATTTAGCGGTGATTACAACATTACGGAAACTGCCGTTGTATTACAGAAATAAAAATATGTCACTATAAAACACTCTAGTCTAGAGCATAAATAAATAAGCCCACTCTCAATGTTAAAAAGAGTAGGTAGGAATCTCACTGTTGTATAACAATTCATATGGCAGAGAAAAAATAACTTCTGATCAAAAAAATGAAACATAAAATGCAGCAAAATTATATGACATGAATTGTCAGTTTGGGTGCTCAATGAATGAATATATTGGCGATTCATTTGTTGCAACATTCCCACGGTTGTGGTTCGGTGTGCATCCAATTTTGGGAGGGGTACTGATGTAGTCAGAAGTCGCTGGCGGCGAGGATGTGTTAGATATCAAACTGAGAATACTGGTTGAATATGTAGATTATTATTAGAAAATAATGTCATGTTTTGGTATTCACTTTGATGCTCGGTGCATAAGTCTAATATAATAATGTATCCACACACTGGGTATCACTGTTTCTAATTTTACTATTATAATATTATTATTATCAGTTCAGTTAGGTAAAGTTCATATGGGTAGTGTGAAGTTTCATAGGGTAATATCTTTTGACAACTGGTTTACTTAATGGTCACCAATTGTGCTTTATGTTGTGTGTAATTTGCTGCAAAATTAGTATATCCCAACAACCGTTGAATTTGTGGATGAAATAGGCTGCTAGAATTGGTGTGGTACAATTATTTGATTTTCAAATCATGAAGCAAACTTTAGGGAATATTGACCAAAAAACAAACATCAACTTCACCATGATATATACAATTACATTGTTGCCATCAACCCAGAGAAGCAAATGTAGCCATGTTTATTAGTTTTGTTCTGCTAAAACAATTATCCAATTCTGATCAAAATCTAAATTTTTAAGATGGCTACCAATAATGTTTGAGGAACTGTGGTAGAAATGTTTTGTTTCAATTAAAAATTATATAAAACCAACACCCGAAAGATTTCAACCTCTTTCATGCTGTGTGCTTAGCAATATGGTCATACTAATATTTTTTAAATACAATTTAAATAAATAAAGACAATTTAAAACTGATGACAGATGATGCCACAATTAACAACAGTGTGGGATACAAAAATAACTTTGCCAAAATGGTGACGGCACGTGGTTGCCTCATTGCCAGTTCCCTTTCTGTTCTAAATTTGAACCCGATCACGTTATAAATAGCTGGATGGCAGCATTAAAAAGCAATAGTCAGCAGGCTGGCTAGCTGCTACACACAAATATGGGGTTGGGCGTCTTTGGTTGCTGTGCGTGAGAGGCCATAAAAAGCCTCAGGTTGATGTTGGGCCCATGTTGTTTCAGGCCTCAGGTTGATGTTGGGCCCATGTTGTTTCAGGCCTCGTTTAGATATTGAGTCCATGTTGTTTCATGCTTCATGTTGTTTTAGGCTTCATATTAATGTTGGGCCCATGTTGTTTCATGCCTTATGTTGATGTTGGGCCGTAGTTGTTTCAGGCCTCAGGTTGATGTTAGGCTCGTGTTGTTTCATGCCTCACGTTGATGTTGGACCCATGTTTCAGGCATCAGGTTGATGTTGGGCTCATGTTGTTTCAGGCTTCATGTTGATATTCGGCCAATGTTTTTTCAGGCCCCACCAGGAGGTGCAGTTAGAGCTTCCAGAAGAAGCCCAGACGGCGCTACAGAGCATGCACCGGTCAGTGTTCATGGTCTGTCTACGGATGGCCACGCACAAAGAATCAAAGGTAAGCCTGAAGCCATTCTGCCAGCCACCACTGCAGTAAAGATGTATCCCCTCTAATTGCCATTTACTTGCTTTTTGACCTTCTGATCTTTTCACTCTCTGGCAGAGCATATGCCATTATGCAAAAACATTAATGACTCCCTTTCCATCAGACACGGTTTTGGCCTTGCGCTTCCAGTTCTTTCCATATACATTCTGATTTTGTCATATCTGCTTCCACTTCTCAGCACCAGGTGTTTCTCTGCATTCCCCTTTTCCTATTATCAGAACTACTAACTAGCATATTCCAAGTACAGACAAGTTTTAATTGATATAAAATGTGTAAACTTCTTGAATGGATTCTAAAAGATTGTTTTAATTTTTCCAGGAACACTATATCACACCACATGTTTTTGGTGAGATAGTTTATGAAAACTTCATTTTTGATGTACCTAAGCTGATGGATCTGTGTGTGGTCTACGGGGCTGGAAATGGACCACTGTTGATGAAGATGATAAAGAACATATTTACGCAGCAGTCAAAGTATGAAGACGATCTCCGGGCGACTGTATCAACTACCCTGCAGGTGAGTTGTAGTTACTGAACAAACAGTCGCGTGATAGATCCGTCAATTGCCATTGTCAGTTATAATTACACAGCATCACAAAAACTCAGTTACAATTACAGCAAACAGAAAAATCAGTTACATCGCTTAAAAAAAAACAGTTACAATTTTGATGCTTCAAAAATCAATTACGATGATTTGTAAAAGGGCAGTTGCTACAGTTCGTAGGTTGTCTGATGCATGGCAATATTTTAGACCCAGCAAAAATAAACGGAATGTCAATAAACATCTCAGAAGTGTAGTTCTGGATATATGTTAACCATAAATCGTGTGTTTGTGAAACGTTTGACATTGCAAGAAATGTTGCCAAACCGTAGCCGAAGCGATATCTATAGGGATCATTCATTGTATTTTTAATCAACCACATCGATGCTCAACGTGTAAATGAACGGTCATTCTACATTGAAATAATAACCGGTCATGTTAATAGTCTTGGTGCCACTTTTATATATACAAGAAAAATGCCCGTCCCCAGGACGGGATTACGTGTTAGTTTAGACGTGTCAGTCATGATAGCAATGTTTACCAAATGCCTCAGGCCAATATGCCATCAATACGCTTGAACGTATTACCAGAAACACCCGCGTCACACACGTGAAGCAATACTCATTGAATGTTCCAAATGTAGACGATCGTGTGGATACTTGTGTTGGTTGATGAATAGTAGAATATCTGCTTTCTACTGTCGGCCAATACATGGGTGCATGCTTTCTAGTATAATAATATGAACTGCCTATATGGCGCTACATACTCTCAAACGATTTACGTACCGAAGTATTCGCCGCGGCGCGCGTGGTTTCTGCGATTGTTGGAAGTTAACGGTTTACGCAGTGAACATTTGATTTACCATAAAAACCACTAAGAATCCTTGATATATGGGTTATTTCAAAGAAATAAAGGCGTTACATTTCATTAGTGGGATCATAGATCAATCCCTGATAGTTTGGCGCCTGAGGTGCAAGCTGTCTAGAAGAAAAAAGTGAACATAACCATAACCAGATATAAACGTACATACATAAAAATATACGCTATCTCGATTATAGTTAGATTTAATTATCTCCATGGTGCGCGGAGCGGTTCTGGTGAATTAATCGGGAGCCTGGCTAAAATTTCTCTAGGCTAGGGTAAAATCAGGTCCCGTAAAAATCAGCAAAACTATTCAGTTCACAGGACTTTATGTCCTGTGACACTTGGAGACTTCGCGTAGACTGTTGGTGTACCATCCTATGAAAGAAAAACAACCTTTGTATAATTGTATACTGTATTTTATTCAGTATTATGTATCACATTCTACTGAACCTGCCTTAAAAATAAATGTTTCAAAACTGTTTGTTTTTGATGTTTTTTATTTGTTATTGATATTGTTCATACATTTTATCTTCAAAGTATTTACTTTCTATCATCAAAATATTGATTAGCAAGTGGGCTACCTAAGAAGCTGTTGGGCTACTTCACTTTGCAAGATTGGTAGCCCGACTGGCTACCTTCCATGACTTGCTAAATCTCACCCTTGCTCTAGCATTGAACCTATGCATTCTTCGTGATTAACTAATTTAATAAAATAGATGCTTTACAAAGTGTTGTGTTGTGAATTCACATATATTGACAACTGCATGTCTGCCTCAGGTATTAGACAATATCAAGGCCGAGCGAGATGCGGCCAATGAGGCCTCGGGGTCCAGGAAACAGCCTAGCATGTCATGGTCCAGTGACATCATGCTCTTTCTCATTGACACAAGTAAGACACTTCTGGCATTCCTCGACATCTATCCAGACGCTGCCCGGATACTTGCAGAAGAAGAATTTCCCATCAGGTAAATTGCATTCTGACGTTTTCCCATCATGTGTATTTGTGTACATGCATGTGTGTACATGCATGTGTGTACATGCATGTGTGTACATGCATGTGTGTACATGCGTGTGTGTACATGCGTGTGTGTACATGCGTGTGTGTACATGCGTGTGTGTACATGCGTGTGTGTGTGTACATGCGTGTGTGTGTACATGTGTGTGTGTACATGCGTGTGTGTACATGCATGTGTGTACATGCGTGTGTGTGTACATGCGTGTGTGTACATGTGTGTGTGTGTACATGCGTGTGTGTACATGCGTGTGTGTACATGCGTGCGTGTACATGCATGTGCATGTTTCCTTGAAATATATTTATGTGTGCCTGTGAATACACTGGGCATACCAAATTTCTAGGATGTGTGGTTAAAAAAAATATTGTCATATCGATAAATTACTTTGGGGTAGAATGTGTGTTTTTTTATATTTATGATAAGTGGGGACAAGTGGTGCTATACACACTAGACACTAAGGTGCTATCCATTGGATTCCGTTGTTTTCCTTTTGAACTACTCTTTCTTGGAGCCAGTAAAGGCGGAAGATGATATTTACAGTTCTGAAAAACTGTTTTCTGTATACACTAAACAAGAATTCCATAACTTTCAGACTCGCTGGTGTGTACGAATGGGTGTACCCAATGCTGCATAACCCTTTGAAGTGTGCACGGTCCAAGGCGAGGAAGACACTGGATCAACAGAGGACATTATTTCACAAGACACTCGCTAGTTTAATTACGCTCTTCCAACAGGTTGTCTTCAAGACTTGCCTGCAGCCAATACTAGAGAAGAGGTAAAGTAAACATGATAATCAATATTATGACTATGAGCATACCCATTCACAGGAACCAAAATCATTTATCAGTGTTTATAACACACAATAATATTGTAGCCATTTGTGAATTATAAAAATTTAACAAGTGGTGCTGTCAGAGATATATTTAAAACTGTGTGTTCACTGCAGATTCATATAGAAAATTAGTGTTAGATACATTGTAATTGGGTATACTGGTTGGTGTGTTGTTTGCGTTATGTAGTATATATGCTGTTTTCAGAAAAATCGGAAGACATTTTTGCACGTGGAATCAATATTCGAAACAACTACCAGTTATTTCATCTATTGGGTATAAACAAGTTGTTAGAAAAGTCGGTTTGAGTGAACTACTCACCAATATTGAACGACGGAAATATACGTTTCTCAAAGCAAGGCTAGCGCCGGAATTTGCCTTAAAAGAATCTTCGAAGAAGCCTCACAGTATGGTAATATGCAACACATTAAATGTATAAAAATCACTGGTCCATTCAATTACTTTCCAGAATTTATTATTATTCTGAAAAATTTTCGTCCGATAAAGTGAAATATGGCGTATTTACAAAATGCAACAATGTGTCGTACCAGTTACGCCACCTGGCGATTAATGTCGAACTAGATTTTTAAAAATATGTCTGAAAAATCTGTTTATGCATCATTTTTTTTCTTTTATGTCGGACTAATAACTTATCTTATGTTTAAATCTGTCATGAGACAAAATCTACGCTAGTGACTATAAGTGGCAGGATTAGTGATATTATGGGGTTTGATTAGTTGTGGGAAAATGCCAGTCTCTAATAAATTACACTTATGGTGTATTGTAATCTTTATTTTATGTGTTTGATGTTGTTAAAATGTTTGCTTCTTACATGAATTGCAAGGTGTGACTTTTATATATACCACTCAGGGGTAGTGCTATACTGATTATTTGTGGTAGCAGCTGTTTAAGATATACGTATAGGTTGTTCTAACAGTTTATTGAAATTTTTATTTCATAATGATTTCATCAAGGTTTGCAGGAATGTGTGAGTTTAGCATGATAAATAACAGCCATACAATTAAAGAAACTACATTCAAATATAGGAATTTTTTTCTTCAAAATTTCTGTTATGACATGTAAACAATTATCAAGAAATTTGGTTAACAAAATGTCTTAATCAGGATAGCTGTGTAATTTAACTTACTGTAGCAATGTGAATAATCATTTCTTCATAAGGGAACTAAACATATCTCTTGAAGGTTGAACAACACATGACACTCGACAAGTGTTTTGTGTCTGATGACATCTGTTATAAAATATGCAAAATATATTATTATACATGAAGATGTGCCTATCGTATTCCTTTGATTATATCTGCAGTGGCGGTGGAGAATGTGACCTGTACGTGGAACAGTTTCTGAATATCATGGCCGCCGTTCTGTCTCAACCAAAGTAAGTTTAAGACAGGCTAAGTTATTTGTTTACGATGTATTTTATTTTAAACTAATCAACAGCTTCATAATCCTGAAGTGACTTTGTATTTATGGTACTGCAACAAAATCATTAATTTATTAATATTTTTTAATGTTTAAACAACCATGTGTGTGTGTGTGTGTGTGTGTGTGTGTGTGTGTGTGTGTGTGTGTGTGTGTGTGTGTGTGTGTGTGTGTGTGTGTGTGTGTGTGTGTGTGTGTGTGTGTGTGTGTGTGGGGGTGTGTGTGTGTGTGTGTGTGTGTGTGTGTGTGTGTGTGTGTGTGTGTGTGTGTGTGTGTGTGTGTGTGTGTGTGTGTGTGTGTGTGTGTGTGTGTGTGTGTGTGGGTGGGTGGGTGGGTGGGTGGGTGGGTGGGTGGGTGGGTGGGTGTGGTGTGTGTGTGCGCAGGTGACAACTTTTATTGACTGATTCATAGAACTGTAACTTACATTGCATTTAAATTATAAATATTTTTGCTTAGACTTACATCTTTGTCAAAACACTGATTATATTAATTATGGATAAGGAAAACAAGTGGATCATGCATGGCAGGAAAAACAGTATTGCAAAAACTAGTGTAGGCCCTAAGCTATATTGTGTGTTAACAATAACATTATTATCAAATGCATTGGTTAAAGTGAAATAGTGGTATCATATCAACCAAATCTTAACCATATTTTGTATTAGCCAACAGTGTTTGCTCCATAGTTTAGGTGGTGTTTTATTACATTTTTTTCCTACCTGGGGTAAAATGGTGCTAGCATAATCTGTAACATATATAGAAGTCACAACTTGTACTGTCTTCCGTTGTTTCAGATTCCTGGCACACCACGAACGAATGTTTCCATTTAGTGACATGCTTGACATTCTTAGTCAGTCTGCGTATGTCGCGTATCCTTCTGGCATATCTACAACTTATAGATTACTTGTTTTCTTCTTAAATTAATTATTAATTCCATATCAAACAATCCATTATGGAGAAAAATAAGCAGGTTAAAAACCCTGCGCACACCTTCACTCCCATTAATTAGGCCTGTGACTTGCTTATATATAACAAACATTATTACCATAGTCGTAACAATGTATGTTATAAATGTTTTCTAGTTATCAAAACTTGCCACCACATTGTTTTTCATGGCAGAGCCTGCAACCCCACCATTACAGTCTGTTTAGCCCTTAAGTTAGACCAGTGATGTGATGACACTAGAGTTTATACAGCGAGCCATCAATGACGTGCACATTGCTGACAGTGGACGAGAGAGGAGACATGGGCCATCCACTTCAGTGCCCAACACAAACCTGATGGCTGATTCTGCACAAACTGCACAGGTGGCCAAACATTCAAAAAACTTTAATTTCTGTCACATTCCATTATATCCAAATAATGCCCTGTACCATCATGTATCTACTATGCCATTTTTCCGACTCGTAGAATTACTTTTACTTTCATAATTTGATTTACTTTATTTGAAATTTATAATCGTTCTTTGTTTTTTTCTGACTGACATTTATCACTAAAAATGCATTTACTAGACTCTTTTTTATTGTCTTATTTATTGAACTCTCAATAAGCCAATGACTTCCTTGTCCACTTGCAATCTGGTGTTTTGCTTCCTATTGCTAAATCTTGTTATCATCTTCAGAGCTTTTCAAGTTCGCAGAAAATTTTTTCTTATGAAAATGATCCTTAGAATGTATGTAATTAAATTTCAGTTATGTAATTGTATCAAGTGGCAATCATCATCCATTAAACGCATACATTTTTTTTTTTCAAATAGTCTGCATGATAAATTTCACAGCTCTTGCACCACACGTCAAAATCCCATCTGTGCATGAAATGTATTTAAATTCTCCCCTCCCCCAGGGACAAACATAAAAACATACAGGGAGTGTAGCCAAACTATTTAAGTTGTTCATGAAATATGATAATCAAGTAGGTGCTTCTTCCAGGTGTCATGTGACGGTGACACAAGAGCATCAACACAGGCCCCACGCCTAAATCCCATTGAACTTGACTCCTTGGTGACGTCTGTCAAAGACGTCCTGCCACATCTTGGTGATGGTTTCATACTGGTATGACATTTTGAAATAAACTCATGAATTACATATTGTGTCCAGTTTTTTGGTTATGTAAATACATCTATAGAGTCATGAACAAACAAATATTTCTTGGCCTGTTAACATTAATTTTTTTACCTTTAATTAAATTGTATTAGTTTAACACAGTTTTATGTGTTTTCTATGTGTATATTAAAAAAAATATTTCATGCATTTTTATTGAGCTTTCAAGGAAATTGCATAATATAAATTAATTTATTATTATCAGAACACAGTTTTTTATGCATTTATTATTCTAACAGCGTTGCTTGGAAGTATTCGACCACAACTTCGAACAAGTGATCAATGCCGTCCTGGAGGATAAGCTGCCACAGTCTCTGCAGCAACTTGACATCACTCTACAGAGGTATGTAAAACAAAGGAGAACAGGGTTAGTAAACATTACCTCACTCCAGTAACAGCTCATGCCCAGTATCTTATATAAAGTTCATCAGTCCTGTTTCATTCAAGTTTGCCTGTGTATTTGTATTGTAGCTATGCAGAATTAAAGAGGTTTGTTAGTCGTGAGAATATGAACCCAGAACATTTCCACCCAGAACTTCCACTTATACTTGTTACGTCCCCACCCAGGGAACTCCTTGAGAGTGGTTTCAAGCCCTCAACTTTCCCTGGGGAAGTGCTTTTATAATAGCCTTTCACCTTGCACACCTTCTTGTTCTTTTAAATTGATTAATAAATTAAAGGTAAACACACATTTTTGGTGAGAAGAACACATATTCTTAACAATTGTATTATAGGATGATTTATCCACTGATAATTTTAATTTGAATTAAATAACATTTTATCAACTTTTGCAGCATTTGACACAATGTAATGCTATTATGTTTGCGATCCTGCTACTGGTAAGTTTAGACATTGAATGAAAATTCAGTCAGCATTGGACAATGGTCTAAGACAACAAATAAAACAAAGTCATAAACACATGAAGGTATCAAAAAGAACATGTAACTCAAAATCTAAATGCTGTTCTCAATTTAGGGGTTTGGCAACTGTTTATAACAGTTCTTTTCTATGTAAATATCAATGCAAGACAAGCAAAATAGAGTTCTTATATTTATAATTGTGAGTGAAGTTTGTATACAAAATGAGTAAGCTAAGAAACGTTCTGGTTAACAGAACATCAGTGGCATCCTTTGTTGATACATTTTATCATGATCATTGCCACATATATCCATATACATATATATATATATATATATATATATATATATATATATGTATATATATTTATATATCTATATATACACACAAGCTTTATGCATTTGTTTAGGGACAAACCACTGCAGACCGAGGTGGAGGAACAAGCCAGTGTTCTCAGCTACAGGAAGAACGTCTACGATGATGACGAATTTGACATCTTCCATCGTGACGATATAGACACAAGTAGAATACACAAGGGAAAGAAGTGAGTTGACATTGAAATGATTGTCCATTCTTCGCCTGGCTGTATGACATACATCCAGGCAACAATAGTAATAATTAACTTCTATGGCGCCTATATCTTCAGGAGCCTGAGGTCAGAAGCACGACAAAACATAATCGTGAACAGGGACGTGCAGCAGTCATCAGAACGAGGGGCACCAAAAATTTATGGTGGAAATGCAATTTGGAATAAATATGTCTTGAGTTTTTTCGAAAGGTAGTTATGGTTTCAGATGTTTTCAAAGTGATGGGGAGTTCATTCAAGACCCTAGGCGCGGCAACAGAGAAACCACATTTGCCTAAGTTTAGTATAGTTTTGGGAGCAAGTTGTGAAATGGATGATCTGAACTGCCTAGGGATATTTGAAAGATGCAAGAGACTCTCTACTTCTCTACTCCAGTTATGCCAGGAAAAATAAATGTGATCACCACCAATATATAAGGGATCGTCTACCCCTGGTGGGGACACAGAGTCCAATACAGTCTCCCCATCGTGCCTTCATAGTTCATAAGTCGTTGATTGTGATGATCCTGTAGGGTCATCTGGGGTTATATCAAGGGTAGCAGTCTAGTAGTTGCGAGTATTTGGGTGAGGTGTGCGTTGTGTTGCACACAGGAAACTCTCCAGCAGCTGAGACAAGAATCAACTAGTATTGATACATACCTTAGGGGGCCGTTCACAATTGTAGACATTTACCTGTTCTTGCAAAGCGTACTAATTTTCATACTCCCTTCCCAAATTAGTTCTTCAAAATGTTGATAATTTTCCAGATTGATAAATATATATTGATGTAGCAGTGTTATGACACAGTGCATATATATAGGACATATGCTAATAACCATACATCAGTTATGTTAACAAACATTTATCTGCAATAATGATATCAAAGTTTTGCATTTTTCTAAAAAAACTCTACCACAAAGTTTTGAATTTCCATACTGTCGCACTGTATTACAATGCAGCACAGTGACTGGTTACGTGATTTAAAACAATAGTACGGTAATTGTGTAACAGTTCGTGCATGGTGCAACGGTGGTCATATTTCCCATGCTACCAACATTAAAAAAAATTAGTAAGGGGGCCTTGACCCCCTCCCCTTTTTAATAGTACGCTTTGTACAAATAGGTAAATTTCGACAAATGTGAACTGCCCCTTACTGCTCCAATATTCACCGTATTTTAAATGTCTGGTTGATAACTTTAGTTGTCTGTGTGTGCATATTTATCATTGGGCAAATTTCAGGGAGAAAACCATCGCGTTTGAAGATAAAGAAGCTATCGATCAACTGCGGCCACTTTATAATCGCTATGGCAACGAGTTAGTGGAAAGCATGTATGAGAAAATGGAGGACTATGAAGATGAATACGATGACACGTATGACTCACACGAAGTAGGCGCAGACGATGTCGATTCTGCTGAAGAGTTAGTGAATGTCAGCCACAGGTAAGCTGCATTAACTTGGCTTAGAACCAACAGACCAGAGAACATTTCATTGGAAAGGTATCCAGATAGTCAGTCAGTGTTTTCAAAACTTGGCTTAGATCCAGCAGACCAGAGAACATTTCATTGGAAAGGTATCCAGATAGTCAGTCAGTGTTTTCAAAACTTGGCTTAGACCCAGCAGACCAGAGAACATTTTATTGGAAAGGTATCCAGATAGTCAGTCAGTGTTTTCAAAACTTGGCTTAGACCCAGCAGACCAGAGAACATTTCATTGGAAAGGTATCCAGATAGTCAGTCAGTGTTTTCAAAACTTGGCTTAGACCCAGCAGACCAGAGAACATTTCATTGGAAAGGTATCCAGATAGTCAGTCAGTGTTTTCAAAACTTGGCTTAGACCCAGCAGACCAGAGAACATTTCATTGGAAAGGTATCCAGATAGTCAGTCAGTGTTTTCAAAACTTGGCTTAGACCCAGCAGACCAGAGAACATTTCATTGGAAAGGTAACCAGATAGTCAGTCAGTGTTTTCAAAACGGTATTGCAAATATATTATCTTCAGCTTAGAACCAACAGACCAAAGAACATTTCATTGGAAAGGTATCCAGATAGTCAGTCAGTGTTTTCAAAACTTGGCTTAGACCCAGCAGACCAGAGAACATTTCATTGGAAAGGTAACCAGATAGTCAGTCAGTGTTTTCAAAACGGTATTGCAAATATATTATCTTCAGCTTAGAACCAACAGACCAAAGAACATTTCATTGGAAAGGTATCCAGATAGTCAGTCAGTGTTTTCAAAACTGCATTCCAATATATTATCTTCAGCATTTGGAGATAATGATTAACCTTTGTTAGATATGTTCCTACGCTATACATGTTATGCTTAGAATAAAGACAAGTTGAGTATAATAGTTTATATATTTATATCGTCTACATGGTCATTACTTGTAAAAGATGTATATCAAGCCTGTCCGCAGAGGAAGTTTGAGGGTTCAAACCCCCCTTTTGAAAGAATTTTTTATAATTGTAACATATTTCAGAAATCATCCCAGAAATCCATGCATGATTGTGTACACTCGAAAAAATATCCTTTTCTAAACCCTGAGGACGGGCCTGTATATTTGTTATAAACAGGAAAACTACTTAAATGATGCCTGAGAGTTTGTTATTGAGATGTTGTTGACTGAAATCATACGTAAAACACATTATTTCACTTCAGTTTCTTGGTTGTAGTTTATGCAAAAGTTAATCCCAATCAAGCTTGTGTTCAAACAAATAATGAATCTGATTTAAAACTCAGATTGATTGGACCGCAGGTGAAATGAACATCCTATGGCACATCATACGGCTAACATTTCACATAGGTCAAACTTAATCAAGTTCAAATTTCATAAATATTATGGACTGGACTTCACGTGGATGATATACAAGTTGAAGCACATATGGGTATGAATCTAGTAGGGGTCAAATTTCACAAGTTAAACCATGTCCATGTCAAACGTCACACTGGTCAAACCTTATGGACTGGGCCTTGGATGGGTTTAACCTCATTCAAGACAATCCTCATAAGAGCCAGACTCGGGGTCCTAAAATTTCTGATGGGTCGAATGTCATATTGAGTAAAACTAGAATCGGTTGACACAATGTTGTTGTATAAAACAAACTGGCAAATATGCTAAATAATTTAATCAAATGTCAGAAATATATTTATGAAAATTATAATAGGTTATGTACTTAATAGGTGTTTATTTGTTGTCTTGCTAGATTCAAATTGACAGAAGGTGACGGCAGTGACGAAGAGATGACCGCAGAGGTCAGTGGGTCATTCTGCTCCGAAACAAAGCTAGGCAGCTGGCTTTCTCAACAGGATGCATTGGTTAAGAGTGCTAGTTATGAAAGTCTGGTTCATATTTTCACCAAGTTCTGCAAACATAGTAGGGGCTGGTGTCAAGATTTTGCTCTTCAAATGTGCTGGTAAAAGAAACTTTGATATTTTGAGATGGCGCCTAACATTTCAACACAATACAGAGTATTTTTTAAGACTGCAAATATATTGTTGGCAGTGGCTGTTTCTATACTATAAAGTAGTTTATGACTGTATGTTCCTTTGTATCTCCGTCAGTTTTGCAAGTACGGCGCTGAAATTTTGCAGGCATGGCCGGGGGCCCATGGGGGTGGTTCATAAATAAAAAATTCCCTGAGGGTGGAGATAATTTAAATGTGGATGTTTGACGTAGATTACATAACCCAGAACAGTAGGAGTTCGTAGTTACGTCCAATTGTTAGCAATGCTATACATGTTTGCTATGATTGTTCCAAATTACGTAATCAATGTCAAACATCCACGTAAGTTCCTACGCATACATAGTACAAATGCGTCATGAAGCATCATTGCCGTTGGCATTGCCCAACTTGACTTGGTTTCTTTATTAATGCCCAGTTGAAGATATCAAAGCACATGGATGCTAATGTGTGATGTTTGTAAAATCACACAGCGCCAATAATGACAGTGTTAGTGCACCAAATAAAACTAGCGTAGCATCAGGAGTTACATAGATGGATCATGAAACACGAAGCTATTTAATTTAAATTTCACAAAAGATTTTATCAATCTCAACAGGCCAACATTGCCACAAATATATCATTAAATGCTAATGTTAGCGTGTAGTAAGCACCTATATACATTTATCATAAGCGTAGCATAACTGTTATGTGAATTTATACATTAAAATAAAAGCAACCACTTAACAGCTAATTTAGTTTGTTGCGTTCTCTGTACAGAAAAACTATGTTACTGGGTTGAGTTGTGAACAAGAATGTTGAAGTGTCTTGAATATTAAAGTGTCGTTGATTTTGTAGGAGGCGAGGCGTAGAAAGGATGACTTTTTGGAAGATCCGGCCAAGATTCGGGAGCGAGAGGCAGCCAGGCGGGCCACAAAGATGGGCCAACGCAAACCACAGAGAACACAGCCGTCACACGACGTCAAGGGTGTTGCTAAAGGTCAAGGGCAGAGTTCTGAAACTGTTCATAACCGAGCCTGGAAAGAGAAGCACAAATCCACTCGAGTACATCATAACAGGAAGGCACTTGCAGATAAAAAGAGGAGGGTATAATAGAGTCTGTGTGAGTGGGCACATGTGAAGGCTTCACAGCCAGTAATACTGTCTTTTGAGCCATTTGTGGGAGTGACTGATCTCACCCAGAGGTTGGGAATGCCCGTTTGATGTTCTAAATTACAACGGCAGTACTGTGTAGTCAGACACATTCGACTCCATCTAGTCCCAGCTTGAGCAGCTGTTGTTAACTGTGATGGTGTGAAAGGTTTCGTTGTTCACAAACACATACGTTGTTACTGTTATTTCTGTGTTCGACCGACATAGTTTTGCGACTCTGTGAAAGCCGCAAAAATAATTGACGGATTTGACCAGATTCCCCCTCAACAGCTTGCCATGGAGATCAGATTAGACATGATGTGTGTCTATTGATCACAATCAAGAATTATAATTAAACTGTTAATGTACAGTAACAGTAAAACTGTTCATACTCCTGTCTTTGGAATAATAAATGTGTGCAGATGAATGTCTTAGATGCTACATAATTCTAATGACAGAATTTATAAAAATTACTCGGATCACATGAACGTTTATGTTGTAGAACATTAGTAAATGTATAGAAGTTGTGTGACTTAAAATTATGTTGATAATATTAGTTTCCTTTTATTAAATCAAGTTAATCAAATACAGTTTCATTTTATTTCATGACAATCTCAAAACATTGATTTTGATTTAAAGCGAAACGAAAGTTATGGTTTTGGGGCTATGCATAATAAAAACTAACCACATGCAATTAAAATCAACCAGCGCAACTGGTAAACACATGCACAGTTCTATAAAATAGAGGTGAACTCGACTGTGACGTATTAAGGGAGGCTGCCATACACAGAACAAATGCAGTCTCAAACAAATGTGTCATACTGCCAGAAAGAAGACTAGTTTAATAAAGCAAGGCCAAAATATGTTACATAAGTTGAGTTTGGACGCAAATAGCATGGCCATATCCTATTGGCGAGAATAGGAATAGCTGTATACAAATATATATTCATTTGGCGAGCGAACATTGCCAGAATACCACACTCGTGCTGTAGTGTTATCTAACAGTATGGCGTGGCCCGCGAAATTAAACGTGTTCAATTCTTGTAGGTGCATAGGCTGAAAACCACGACTTATTTTGCGTTAACATCAGACCCCGCTACATAAAACTTTGAATTTAATTGACCTGTGTGTGCAACTTCAGTAACTTTGTACTCACCAGGTGGCACTTCAGTCGCTACAATGCAAAAACGCCTGCACTGCGCTCAAAGTCGACAACTGCGATCGGAAAATAAACAGTTCATGTACTACACTTAACGAAACAGCAGGTAACCCCATAAAACCTATTTAGTGTAGTGTTGTACATTGTTTTTACAATGTCTTGAGATCATCCCTCGTACACACCTTTCAGTAATTGTTATCTGGACTTGCTCTTGTAGCCTCGTGGGAGGGGATTGAGGTTAAACTGAATACGAGTATTCTTAATGTGGTGGCAGTTTACACAAAGTATGGTATTGTAAAGTTACAAACTTCATGTCGGCGATACAGACATTACACAAATGTGACAAATCACTGTGTCTGATTTCAACTGGCAATGGTATAAAGACAGATTATGAATAATCTAAGTTTACTCTGTTTAATTTTGTACAATGGGTTTAGCCTGAACAAAACTGATCTCGCAGATATTTTGTCAAAATATTGCGTCGGCCACCATGCACAAACGTTCTTACCTGCACAGTTCATAAAAAGTTATTGCAAGATCCGTGAAATGCAACACAGAACAATATTAGGATCCACATAATGTTGTTCATTAAGGGATCTGTGTAATAAGAGTCGTACAGATATCATGTACATGTTGGCAGTATATGTATAAGACATTATAACGATGTTAGTACTGCCACTGAAGTCGACACGATCAGGTTCCATATACAATGTCATGACAAACAAACATCTAGGTAATTCGTACGACGAAAGAAATACCACCAAAATAATCACTTGTTCAAGAACCACATGTCAGCCTCCAGCATGAGAGAACACTATCCAGTGGTTGTCTTCAGTCAGAAACACTAAAAATAATCGATGATTCATCATGTTGTCCTACATTCAAATTTGTATGGAGAATTTTTTATGTGTGAGTTTGTAACCATGAAAGTAGAAATAAGCTTGTGTTGTCTTCCATCGAGAAAACTACCCAAATAATCACAAATTCAATGATCAAATGTGACAGCATACTTTCAAATTAATTCACAGTATATGGCTTTTCGACCATAACAATTGAGATGCTATCCAATGTTGTCCTCCATCAAAAATGCCACTCAAGTAACCATCAATTCAAGGATCACACGTGCTGGCCTCTAAATTGATTCAGTTTGTGGCTGTGTGAGTGTAAGAGTTGAGGCACCATCTGTGCTGTCAGTCATTCAAATTTTGTAGAAGTTTGACCCGTCCTGTCTCGTAATCATCTTCATCAACGTTCACCAGCAGTTTGATTGCTTCATGACCAACAGCTTGTTTGAGTGACTCTGCAAGGAAACACAAGCTCTTGACCGATAGTTGCAGACTATTGTCTTAAACATGGCACTGTAGGAAAAACTGTCTATCTACGCAGCCCTGGACAATGTGAATCCCTTGATGAACAGCCCGTTTTAATATTGCAGAAACTGGGAATATTGCACTTACACTCAAATTAGTAAACATGGTTATTATGATTCAAGTAAATTTCGCCTACACCCACTATGTCTACTATGGTTTCATGGTTAATTCGAAGACAGATTCCCAGTTCACTTACTGTCCAGATAACTCATATTCCGACATTGCCTACCCTTATATCATTTTGTCTACTAGCTACATGGTTTGGCGTCAACATGGTGAAAAGTTCTCCGGATGTGGCTTTTTTTGCATTTAGTAAATGTCAATAAATAAATAATAATTGAGAGGACTAAGATTTAATTTAAGAAAAACTCTGACTTTTGGAAAGCATATTTTACATTTACAGTTTTTTTAGAAGTATTAAATGGTGATTTTGGTGGGAGAAGAGCTATTCTAATACAGAGTAGGTGAAGTGGAAATAATATCAGTATAGGCATACTGAGAGGGTGAATTACTGAGAGTAGGCAAAATGGGAGAGATATCCAAACGCAGAGTAGGCAAAATGGGAATAATATCAATAGGCGAAATGCAGATACCTCGTTTAGATGGCTTTTTAATGGACCAAATAGGCAAGTCATTTTATATATGTATATGTATATGTATATGTGTATATATATATATATATATATATATATATATATATATATATATATATATATATATATATATATATAGTGTGGTACCCAATTTATAGAACTGCTCAAATCTCATTACACTTCACCCTCTGTCAGACCTGTTATTTCTACCACCAGCTCACTTTCTCTGGGAGGCATTCAGTCATGCCACAATTACTGTATGAAGACTATTCGTTCACTTATCCATCGCAGTCAGCTACTCACTTATACAGCCGATTGCACTGAGGCAATGTAGAATGTACAAAATTGCCTCAGCGTCAAAACAGCAGCAAGATAATTTGAACCCTGCTCCTTTCAATCGAGACATACCAAACCCCATTCTACTGCACCCTACCCCCGTTACATCAAAAGAATCAATTATAACACAAGATAATCATTTATTTGAACAAAACATGTAACTTGTACGACTTCCACCCTTCAGATATGTTACTGCAATACTGCTCCTACTGGGCCAAATACCTATGGTTTTCCAAACACCAAAAAATATTCCAATTAAATAAACGATAAGAGAGATTGTGTTGAATGAGTGAATTACCTGTGATGAAAACGCCCTTGAGAGCTTCAAGGAGTGATCCGTTGATATAATCCCTCCAGAAAGCATCCAAGTAGGTCAATTCTGAGAACTTAATGTCACACATGATAGACCCCAGATCTCTAGATTTCAGTATAGTGTTAGCCTGCATGAATTTTTCAAATTGTCTTTCAATTAGATCGGGCTTGTTCGAGTGGACGTTGCCTTCAAGTGCCGCGTCGTGATGACAGTATTCTGCTCGGACCCGCAGACGGATATCTGAAACCGCAGCTAGTCTGAATTCTGCTTCTAAGAATGTTTGTTTGCTTATGTTGACAGCTAATCACTACATGGAGTGGACAGGAACCTCTCTCAGAGTATAGAATTCTGCTTCTAAGAATGTTTGCTTGCTTATGTTGACAGGTAATCACTACAAGGAGTGGACAGGAACCTCTCTCAGAGTATAGAATTCTGCTTCTAAGAATGTTTGCTTGCTTATGTTGACAGCTAATCACTACATGGAGTGGACAGGAACCTCTCTCGGAGTATAGAATTCTGCTTCTAAGAATGTTTGCTTGCTTATGTTGACAGCTAATCACTACATGGAGTGGACAGGAACCTCTCTCGGAGTATAGAATTCTGCTTCTAAGAATGTTTGCTTGCTTATGTTGACAGCTAATCACTACATGGAGTGGACAGGAACCTCTCTCAGAGTATAGAATTCTGCTTCTAAGAATGTTTGCTTGCTTATGTTGACAGGTAATCACTACAAGGAGTGGACAGGAACCTCTCTCAGAGTATAGAATTCTGCTTCTACGAATGTTTGCTTGCTTATGTTGACAACTAATCACTACATGGAGTGGACAGGAACCTCTCTCGGAGTATAGAATTCTGCTTCTAAGAATGTTTGCTTGCTTATGTTGACAGCTAATCACTACATGGAGTGGACAGGAACCTCTCTTGGAGTATAGAATTCTGCTTCTACGAATGTTTGTTTGCTTATGTTGACAGCTAATCACTACAACGAGTGGACAGGAACCTCTCTCGGAGTATAGAATTCTGCTTCTAAGAATGTTTGTTTGCTTATGTTGACAGGTAATCACTACATGGAGTGGACAGGAACCTCTCTCGGAGTATAAAATTCTGCTTCTAAGAATCTTTGTTTGCTTATGTTGACAGCTAATCACTACATGGAGTGGACAGGAACCTCTCTTGGAGTATAGCATGAGTAACAAATATACGCAGGCAAATAACTTACAATAATTTACAAAGAACTACCTACATAAGAAATGTGTGTACATGCATGTAAGCCATGTATGCATGTGTATAAAACACATGCAAGAGTTGTGGATACGAGATATTTGCTTATTGCCAAACTGATCATACGACAGTGCACCATCATTTGACCTCGATAATCATCAATGAAAGTTTGCAACATTCAGGATTCACCAGAACCACTACACAAATATATGTCTGCGGGAACTGATTAGTCTATAGACCGTTAAACAAAAAAGGTAGATATTTACCACATGTGACTTTCTTTTTCAGTTCTTCCTTTGCACCATCTCTTATCACTTGATTCCTGATCGCATGATCTGTCCCGTGTTCCACGTGTTGCGGTTTGTGTCTCTTTGCTGCTGGTTCGTCCAGCACACAGTCATGATCACCAGCTGGTGAAGTGGCACTGCGGTGATTTGGCGTATTATCCGAAAGTGTGTTTTCTTTGCTGACATCTAGTCGTGAGCATGCAGCAGCCGCCTGTCTCTGACTAGCTGCTCGTTTTTGAAATGGCACAATGATGTGTGACTTAGAACTGCGCTCAAGGTATTCAGCGACTGGATCTGTTGTTGCTGTGAGGAAGAACCAAAGGTAAGAACAATGCTGCACTAGTATTGCACAATCACAATATGTTTTAAAAGAACTTTTCTGACAAATGGCATGGTATAATTAGTAACCATACATATATACTGACTGTGATCAGTGGAACAGTGACATACTAAGGAAATATATACCTTCATCTTTCATCACATGCAAAGTCGAGGTTGAACATAGTTATACTCTGGTCATTTTGTACCCCAACCGTTTTGCTACCGAATCATTTATTTCATACCCAGTTTTCTTAGTGTGTGAGGGCTTGCTTGGTATTAAATATAACTGAATCTGTGTTGTCCTATATTGTTATGATGACACTAGCATCACTACATAACTATTTGTTATATATCTTATTCAGTAGTTCTGCCAGTGCAACCTATGATTTCTAACAACGTTACCAAATTAATACCGAACTTGTACAATTGAATACAAATTAAAACAAACTTTCTTTTGTTGTAACCTGATTAGAGTCAGATTAACTGGGTTACTTCAAGTGCAAAGAGAAGTATTATTGTTGTCTCAAGCATGAAATTAATTTGTTGTGTGTAAATTTATGTGAATGTTTATACGTACAGACCAGTTATAATGAATTAACTCCATATTAACAAACAAATCCATTTCAAAATAATCACATCCATAAAATTACCTGTACAGATAATAAACTAATATTGCATGGCCCACATATATGCACTCAACAAATTAAAAGGGTATGATGAAATGCCTGTAACAAATAGGTCAGGGTATGAAATAACTTGCTTCCCAGAATAGTGTCTGAATTGATAATGAGTGCTTGGTTCATATATATATATATATATATATATATATATATATATATATATATATATATATTAGGCTACCACTGTCTGTGGCCATTTGGGCCATTGGCCAGTATTTGATTAAATAAACATTTGGGGGCTTTAGCCAAAATGGCTAAACAAATTACAACATCAGAGCTAGCCCAGTATATATATATATATATATATATATATATATATATATATATATATATATATATATATATATATATATATATATATATATATATATATATATATATATATATATATATATATATATATATATATATATATATATATATATATATATATATATATATATATATATATATATATATATATATATACATCAGGCCTTGACATTAAGCTTTTGTACCCAGTGGCCCATCAGGCAAGTAGATGTTTAGTGATTTAAAAAAACACTATTTTGTGCAATGCATCGCAATACAATTTGAAGGATGCAAGTTTGCCCGTTATTTATTTTGCCATTGGTGATTTATTTTCATGCTTTCAGTCAATATTCCGTATGGATATGTTGCTGCAAGTATTGTTTGAGAATCATATGCTCTCTGTCGAAGCTGCAGGTGCAGCAGGTCACGTTTTGAGAACGATGGGTGATGCTGCTGCATGCGCATAGCCTTACAGCTAGTTATACTAAAAAATATGACAGGCGAACCAGACCTAACACTGTATGTAACTATGACTGTTACAATTGGGTTTATTTCTTTCGAATATAAACTTTTGGACTGAAGTAAAACGTTACAGTAAACTTAGCTATCTGCACCCTAGCGGGTCGTGGAATGTATGGTAGGTGCTGTGTGTGAACCAGTCGGTTTATATGAAATCGGTACGTCGAAGGCATATCGCGATAGCCAATACATATTGTGCAGAATAAAATGCTGCAATATACCAACATTATACTGGTAACAACCTTAGTAAAATATAGACGTCTGCAATTCACAAAAAAGTCTACACGTTGTTGCTAGTAGTGACGTCTTTTTTGTTAGGCTCGTACATATCAAAACAAGATGACAACTATACGAAGCGACACCACAAAATCAGGTAGCCTAATATATATATATATATGTATATATATATAGCACTGGGGTGGATGGCAAGGACAAGTGATTGAAATGATGACCTGTTGCTGTGACTAATGGTATCAAAACGATCTAAAAATATGTTGGCCCACCGGGCCAGTAAAATATGTGTCCCAAACTGGCCCGACAACCTCAAAAAAGCCGCCTGGCCAGTGTTAATGTCAAGGCCTGTATATGTACATATACATATATATATGTATATACATATATAAAAGACGAGCCTTTAGTGTTTACCTGAAGCCCGCACTGCTGGCATTGGATGCATATAAGAAGTGAGAACCAGTGTGGTCAGTGAAAAAAATTAATGTAATTAATAAGGATGTTTTCTGGCTAGAATTGTATCATGTGGCCCTTATTTGCAGGCACTAAGCAACATTTCTGAAATTGTAACAAGGAAGGCAATGGCTTACCAAGTGTCTACAAATTGTAATCTATGTGTGGCCCACCTATGATTGTCAAGATACTGTCATTCACATAGATAGATGGCCTGCTATGTATAAAGGCCAGTATACACAAGTAATTATACGCCCAACTGGTCGCACGGTATCCCAGAGCATGAATCGGTCATGTAAACACTCCCGTGAGACTGATTAACGAGGCCTATTTGTGGCTACGATTATATCGTTGGAATATGGCCCAATTTCACCAACTGTCGGTTGTAATTTTGAAGCAGCAGCCAATCAGTATCAGCTAGCAACAGCTAGGCTGGTGCACCTGCTGTGACCTTTTATCACAGCTCAAGTCAGGATTGGCACTAGTCAAAAAGTAACAACTGCAGTGTTTACACGTCACTCATGTATACGCCCACATAATTTTGCTGTACATTGACATTGTCAAGCGATACGGTGTCGCCTGATCAATTTAATTGTGAATTAGGGCACCAATGGCAATGGCAATTGTTCATGTAAAGCGGCCTTAAATCCCTAACTATATCGTATTTATTTGAACTGTATTTACAAGTAAATCTTACCTGGTTGTCTCCTTCTTAGTGTTACATACTGTGTCAAATCATGCCTAGTAATCATTCGTAGCAAATGCAGCAAGTGGTAAAAATTAGAGTCGTCAACTTCCCTCGTCTTTTCCAACGCCAAAAGAAAACTGTAACCATCGTAAATACTGGACATTAATTCTTCCGAAAAGACACCCCTGTACAGAAATTTTAATACTCTAACGTCCATTTGAGACATCTGGTCACCAACTATTCTAAACATTCCATGCACAGATATAATCCTGTCAGTATCTGCCTTTTGAGATAGTATTTTGTTTTCACTGGCAGCCATTGTAGCTGTTCCGTCACAAAAATGCCCCGCAGTCAAATTAATTGGGAAAATGTGATTTGATGATTGGTAAAAATAATCGTAAACTTAAACCAATAGCTTCTCTAAATTTATTCTGTTCGCTTCTAACTCGCTTCTAACCCATGATGCATTGCGCGTGGAAAAACAATAAACATGGCTTCGCGAATGGAACACGAACTTGTAACTTAGTGTGCAAGAAACGTGGGCGGTGTTGCCCAGTTGTTATGTTAGGTGGTAATTTAATGAAACGTGTAAATCTTTCAGAATTGTCCTATTTCCGTAGCAAAACTTTATTTGACGCTAAGCAATTAAAGTCACGTAAATAGTGTGTTTACCTAGCGTGACACGAAACTGACAGCGACCATGCTAACGTGGCAAGAGAGCAATGCGCAAAAGAATTTTTTGCTTCATTGTTACAGTTCTCGCTGAATATTATGTTTGTAGTTAGAGGGACGTTTCGCAGCAGGGCGTTTTGAAATGATGGCTGCACCAAAGTTAAGCAGCCACGACCGAAAAGACTTGGATAAGTTTACGAAATACTTGATTTATAAATGCATTCAAGTCATAGTTCAGTCAAGGCTTGGCGAGAAAGTGCGGACTCAGTCGAAGCCAGTTTCGTCTGGATCAGACTGGGTAAGATAACCACTACTTCAATGAAAGTATTTACACGTAATGTATGTAATAGTATCTTTATACGGATCGAGTTACATTTGCTGTTGTTAGTGTATTTGTCGCACAAAGTGTCACCCTACTTCTACGCAAGATTGGTTATCATGTGTCAGTGACAGAGACAGAGTCAACAATGAATAAACTAAAAGGCTTTATTACACAGTAGCTGTAATTAAAGAGTTTTGTAACAAATCATTGGGTCTCTTTTGAAGTGTCTAACGTTTGTTGTATGACTGCAATAGAGTTCATCTGTAATTTCAAAAACAGGTACCTGATATATGACCAACGCACTAGGCATAGGGTTAGATTCAAGCAAGCATTTGAGGCCAAATGTATCTAGGTGACATATTGTACATACGAACATTTGGGTTAGTTCAGACTTGTCATAGACTAATACTTGCTGTGATTCAGGAATCCTGTATTATATACTCTTGAAAACTTACCTCTATGATCATGTTGCATAAATCCAACCAATTGTGTATTGCTTTCAGATGGCATAAAATGTTCTGCATCCAATTGTACTAAAATGTAACTAAATAAATAAAAAAATTTTGCAGTTCCACCTGGCTATACAAGATATTCCAGAGGTGCTGAGTGAGGCCAAGAAGACGTACACATGCAGCTCCCTGACCGTTGGTCAGCACGTCTGCATTGAGATCTCCCTGAAGACAGCAGAAGGCGAGAACATGATCCTTGAAAACTGGTCACTTACGAAAGACGAAAAATGTGACACAAACGCACGCATTTCATACACAGTGTACAACCGGATGAGCATTCTGCTCAAGTCACTGTTCAGCGTCAGTCGAGTGACACCTGCCTATCAATTGTCTCGCAAGCAGGGTGTGGATAGCTATGTCATCTGCTACAGGATTTACATGGGAGAGCCCCAGATTAGCCATCTGGGTAACGGTGCCCTCAAGGCAAAAGTGGGCGCCGTGCCAACACCGACTGGTACAGTCACACTGTCGGTAGCATACAGAACAAAGTTGTTGATATCGCCACAACATTCTATGAACACGGATTTGTGGGGTGTTGAATTTAAGCATGATCACTTCATGTCCGATTTCAGCCCAAGGCACCCATGTAAACTTGGCTCGAGAGAGAGGAACTGCAGGTTAGCATATGTTGTCTGTCTGCTGCTTGTATGATTTGTTTCTGCATGTGTCGGTTGGTTCCATTTAACGTCACCTGATACATATTCCTCAAAGAATGACCTGTTCAGTGTTGGGTTGTTAAACACTACTAAAACTTGATGGTGTTGTAAAATTGTTTTGTAAAAGCTACCGTATGAGCTACTAAGAAAATGTTGTATATTCACCTTGTTTTCAGTACACTGAGGGATTAAGTAATTATCTTCATAATAACATGATGTGTGGTTTTTGGTTTATGGTGCTTGTTTGAATTTGCACAAAAAAATTTGTCATATATATATATATATATATATATATATATATATATATTTGTAACTATTCCACAGTGATAATCATGAAACAATAACATTAACAAACATAAATAACCATTGAACTGAATGTTGGGTTTGTTTATTTACATGGAAAATGTGTATAAAAATTTCATCAGGTTATCATATATATTTGATTATATTTAACATTTTATATCCTCATTGATCATAACTAATGCTGACATAATATCAAATAGTATTGCGTTAAAGTTTAAATGCTGCACTGACAGAATGTCTTATGTCACAATGCATTTGCCACATGTCGATTTGTAAAATGATCTACTGGTACTCTGCTGCCAGTGTAGTTTTTATAATGAACAAAGTTCATGCAGCAGACTAGTTGGTGCGAAGTATATGACCCATGAAGTGGCATTTAACCACACAGCTGGTAAAGTAGGTCAGACCAAAATTATTTTCTGCCTACAAGCACACACCTCTTCCAAATGGTGAAATATTCGCAGAACATTCCTCGACTGCCTTTTATTTATCAGTTTTATTATATGTTGTATGTGGGACTGATTCCAGTCAGGTATGGCAGTACAGTTGTACGTAGCTTTTCAGTAACAACTTCTTTTAAATTATGTAACATTAGCTACTGGTATTTAGCGTCGTGAATCAGTTGTTCTGATTTAATTATTTATCTATCTACTTATCTGAGCTTAGTTAATTATTACTTGTTTTTATTTATTTTGTCTATATAGATCTATTTATCTATGCATTTGAATTTTTTTTTTTATTTACATATATGTGATTTTACTGTTATTTTTAATAGTTTAGCACCCCAGAACAATTATTTGGAAATATTATTATTATTATTACTAACATAGCAGAGTTTGAACATTTAAGAAATTACTTATTTGATTGTGCACTGATGTCCACTGTGATGCACCAATGTTTCGTCGTCATTGGTTGGCTGTAGCCAAACAGTGTATGACTTCATCATTTCCATAAAACGTTGTTGTTCATTAGAAAAGGAAGGTCAGCCACTTCATCATCAAGTTTTTGGCAAATAATATTAATATTTAAATGTACAAGAATGACAGGAATTTATGATAGAAATGATTACAGATAGAAAACTATGTCAGTTTTGGAAGAAAACCAAGCACCTGCCATGAGTTATCGAAGCTGAACCATTTTGATTCTGTACATCCCAGTGACTTTATTGGCAATGAACACTGAAGGCATAAGTAACTTTGTTGTTCATCTCTCCGTTGTAGATATAACCTTGAGGACAATGCAGGGTACAGTGAGCAGTCACAGGAGTTGTGTGCAACAACGTTCTCATCCAGTCCCCAGGATGCAACAGTCATTGGTGGCACGTCTCCGGGCATGACTTATTGGCCCAATGACCCAACACAGAAACTCCCCTCTTCTGGCAACAGTACACCCATTAAAAACAGGTAAGTTGAGATGTGTCAGAGACACACCGGGCAGGTTTCCGTTGACATTTTCAGCAAGACAGGTTTCCACAAAGTTCCCCTTGCAGAATATTAACAGAAAGTGAAAGATGATTATCGATTCACTTCGTGACTCAAAAGTGTATGTTTACTATCACTTCTAACTTATTGTACCACTGTGTGAATGCATATGTCTCCTAAAAATGAGTTCATCTGGTTACCCATAATAATTATATGGAAAAATATTTACTACACAATACATATTATTTAACCAAAATAAAATAATAAAAATATTAACCAAAATAAAATAATAAAATAACCAAAATAAAATAATAAAATAACCAAAATAAAATGAAAAAAATTGTATAACAACTAAAAGCAAGTTTTCATTAACTAGGTTTGTCTTAAGACTTTAGTTTTAATTATTGTTAGAAATTAGTAAATATAGATTTGGTGATGTTGATTTCAGTGTGCCCACCAATTTGAACGTGTTTGGCGCGTTTGTATCACGCACCGAGGCGGAATCAGAGATCACTAAGAGTGACGATGTTCCCTTCATGAATCTGCTTCATCACGCCGAGAAGACACAGCAGGTGGACGCTAATGCTAACAAACAGGTGGCAGCACCAGCTGACGAGGAAATGCCAACGAGGAACGGCATTAGCAATGGCCGCGTGGGCAACAATGGCGACATGACCAGCTCGCATGAAAGTGGTGCTTCAAAAAGTAGCGCAAGTCAAGCCTCTGGGATCGAGGACTTTGTCATGGTAGAGTTGGTGAGTGGACTGTCAAATTGTCTTTTTGTAAGCCAGAGTGTTTGTTTACATTTGTATTTCATTTGACATGTTATTTACCTCTCAAGAAACTTGTTTGAATTCTCTGAATATTGTGGCTGACTCACTCGGCAGACTGATGTCGCTGCAGGTGACTATTTGGAGAAGTTTCTTGAGAGGTAAATAAAATGGTTAATGCAACAATCCACAAAACTAGAACATCCGTCCGTTCAAGTACATTTATTATTATTTATTTTTATTGCCTAGTAACACCATACGCAGGGCATCACGTTTGAGGCGAGCGATTGCTCTCACTCCCTATTGCTCGTGCAAATCAATAATCTAGGAAGTGATTTATCGCTCACGTCTATTGCTAAAATCGCTAGCTGCCTGCAAGTGTTCGTCTTGACAAGGAGTTTCTTGAGTATTAGATTCACTAGGAAAGTCTACCCTCTTTATAACGCAATGTTCTGGCTCCAATATTCCAAGCTCACATATTATCCGTTACTAGGGATAGCGATTACAGCCCGCTGCACCAAGATTGCAAGAACACCATCGAAGCCACGATGTGCTGGCGGCATGGTTTATAAAAAAGTTATCAAATGAATGGACTAGCGTCGATGTGTATTATGTTTAAATGTCACATACTGTTGTATGTTGAACTGAATAAAATACATGTATACATGTACAGTTATGGAGGGAGGGATTAACAATATTTCGCTACGATCTGATTGGCCGACTACGCTGTAATGGAAATCGAAAATAATAACCTGGATCTGAGCTACCGAACACGCATATGAGTTGACACTGAGTGTAAAAGTTGATTAAACATTGAAAACAACTATTTTAATAATTGTTCCTTTTCGTCTTTCAACCGCTCTGAACACATAAATTCACGATGCTCATCTCCGGTACCACTTAACATTGATTCACTGTTTCATGTGCGCATGACGAATTCATAATTTTGCGCACCGAGTTTGAGTCGTGCGTTTGGCATTATGATGCAATGAAACATGCCATTTCACCCCAGTTTATATTGGTGTTGCCTACTAAGCTGCATTTATGACTATACTAAGCGAAGTCGCACACGAAACCAGTGGCAGTTCCGTGTCGTGGCCACTGACACGGGCACAGCACACTGCCATGGCACTGGCCTTGCCTAAGCTACACCTACTAAAACTGTCTCACCAATTGCTATCTCACCAATTGCAATGTATGGGGTTTACTAAAGTAAACATTTATTTCTTTGTACAAAAGTCACAGTGCCAACAAGTACTAATTAAAATTTCATGGTGACAGCAACAGAATGCGAATGGGAAGTGGTGGCGCCACCACACGGTAAAAAAAATAACTAAAACATTGCTCGCTTAAATTTGTTTGGCATATTTAGGCGAGCGATTTATCGCTCGCCTGTTGTTTTCAAACGTGAAACCCTGACATATGTCTAGTTGTATGTAGTTGGGAGGGGGAAGGCAATTTACGTATATATCATTCAAGCTATTTTTCATATTTAACTTTAATAATGTGATTTACTCTTGATTTTCATTAACTATTTTGAGGAAGGTTGTGTATCACTTGTTTTCTGTCGGTTATAGAGGGCATGTGTGAATATGTACATGTTTATAGGATAAATTTACAAGGACTAGTTCAGGTCATAAGTTGATTACCATGATTCCATTCCACTGGACAGCATTGGCATTAAACAAATATTATGTTTTTGCCAAAATAATTAGTGCATGTACCTACAATTTGTACAGAGGGATGACTATGTAAACAAATGCACCTGAATTTGTACACCACAACTCCCATAACATTTAACATAACACACTGTGTGTTTGCAGAAAACTCCCTTCGCTGGTGCAGATTGCAACTCCGATCTTGGTCAGTTCTACCGTGAATGTCAGGGGGCGCCACCGCTGTGCATGTTTAACGACAACACAAGTTTCCGCGAGACACTGGACTCGGTGACAGAGCAGCTGTCACTGTTCGATGCCAAGACGAAGGACTTTGATGACTTTGTGAATTCCTTACAGTGCACAGAAGCAGAGGCGCAGTGATCACCATCTGACTGGTTGGACGGAGAGTTTAAAACTTATACTCTTTTGCCACAGACTGGTGTTCATGTTTACTGTGCAGAGTTGACTATTTGATGGAACAATTCAATTCGGCTCACCGATGTCCACTTTAATGTACATTACGCAGAATATGGTGTGACTTTCTGGCGCTATTTAGTGTCCAACTAACGATGTATATAATTACTTGTTGAAATTGAAGAGAAGTTGAAGCAGCTTAGTGGCTTTGTAAATATACAAAAAATGGATAGGATTGACCTCTCCCACAAACACCCCTATCGAAAAACAAACAAAACGTTTGAGGCTGCCTCAAACAGTCTGTAAACACATCGGCAATGCAGTGAATGAAAAGTTGATTGCAAAATTTTAACTAGAAATAATACCTTTCCAATTTGTGTGTGATAATCCAAGAGGACCCTTGACCCACCCACAACATCCAACTACAGTGTGGAAATGTGAGCGAGTCTTTGTGACAGAAAAATACATAACATTAATGTGGGAGGCATGTGACACAATTTTACCCAGTGAACCTCTTAGTTTTACACCAGCAGATAAGAACAGAAATGTGGATTTGAGATTTTTGTAAGTGTATTCATTCAGTGTTACTGTACATATTGATGTTGTGACTCGCAGCACATCTGATAGCACTGGTTTTTTTTGCTAGTTACTATTGAAGGAAAGGCCTGGTACTGTGTCAAAGTAGTAAACTTATTACAGATATAGTAAGCATGGCATGCTACAGTTCCTAATCACATCTACAGCATTCAGTCAGAGAACTCTGCGGCATTAGCATGTCAAAACAGTGCTCTGCTAAATGGGAGCATTTACACTAGATGCATCAGACTGTCTGTGCACTGTGTCTGTTACACGTTAGTGTAAAAGGGCATGGCCAAAGTACATGGATTAGAATAAGCTATATCTATATTGTGGTATGGCATATATGATTGTGTAGAAGCGATTGTTTTCTTGGCATAATAATACCATTTGTGCCGTTAAACAAAACAAATACTCGGCCCATGTCATACCAAGTATGACAGCCACTTCACAATCATTTTCTATTCTGTTTCAATGACGTCTACCAGATACTACTTAAAAAAATTGTACTACTGTTTTTTTCATTTGTGATAACAGAATTGGTGCTGGGTATACAAGTACCTATCTTCAAAAATAACTTGTTTTACTTTTGTATGCTCCAATATGCAAGTACTGTGGAAAAAATATTGGCCCCAAATTTAAAAGGGGGCCCTGGTTAATTTGCCATACAAAAATGCTGCCACTTATAGTTGTTGGCATAAGCAGTTTTAAAATGTCTGTTTAGTATTAGCTTCAGTCTCTATGATTATGCATTGGTAAAGATTTGGCTTTAAAAGTATGTATTTTACCCAGCCGTTGTTTGGAGCAGGGTTGTAATGGTGATACATCGAAATATGCTGTGTTAATTGTAGTGGTGAACTTCATTACAATTAAAGGTCATCATTTGTGATCACAGCCCTTAGAAGTGATTCAACAGTTCTTGGTGGTCTCTCAACAACATAAAGTTAAAATATAGTGAATGTTTACATTCACTGCTCACACCTGCCGAAGACAGCTTTGATCATCTAGTTCTAATCCAGTTTCCATTCCCCATGTTAAGAAAACATTGGAATTACAGCTTTCTCTGTTGCCGCACCAACTTTGTGGAACTTGCTATTGTCAAGTTGGCAGGAAATGTAGTAACATTTCGTTGTCGACTAAAAACTGTTTAAACTCACTCATCCTCCCTAGCTTACCATGCAGTGTACTAATCCAACCATTTATGACTGGAATTATTCAACCAACTAGAAAATATTTAACTCTTGTTTTGGCGCTCTGTTGAGCTTGGGTTTACAGAGGGTTTCAGTGCAATAGAAGTTTTTTATTGCATTGTATTTAACAAGATCTGCCATCCAAGCCAAAGGCCCAGATGGCAAGTGGACAAGGAAGCCATTGGCTTATCCAAAGTCCAACAATGTTCATCTATGTGTAACCCGCCCTCCTGAGATATGTGTCAACCTTGTTTTGAAACATATTCATGCTGCTAGCAGTTACATAATCCGTAGACAATTTGTTCCATTCATTTATTGTCCTCTGTGAGAATGAGTACTTCCTGATGTCCAATCTACACTGATCCTGTACTAATTTTACCTCATGTTCTCTAGTGCTACTATTTTGAGTGAGAAAAACATATTTCTATCAATATTTTCATATACCCATTCAATATCTTAAAAACTTCAATGTGATCTCCTCTTAACCTCCTTGTCTCTAGAGTTGTTAAACCACATTGTTTCAGGCGTTCTTCAAAACTAAGGTTTCTCAGTTCTGGAATCATTTTAGTTGCTCTCCTCTGTGTGCGTTCAAGTGTATCTATATCCTTACGTATTCTAAACGAGTATTAAGTATTCTACATGAGGTCTAACTATTGCTTTATACAGTGGTATAATTAGCTTTTGTCTTATATGTTGTTTCTCTTAATCAACCCAAGAATGTTATTACCATTTGAAGCTGCAACACTACACTGCTTTGTAACTTGTATATCAGCAATTATTGTTATTCCCAAGTCCTTTTTCTTTTACGGTAGAACCTAGAACAGTATCACCCATATTATAGTTTATATCCAAGTTCTTGTGTCCTGCATGTAGACATTTACATTTCCCAAAATTTAATAACATCTACCATTTTTCAGACCATTTAACTAATTTGTCTAGATCGTTTTGTAAATGTTGTTTATCATCACCTGTGTTAACGTTTCTAAACACTTTTGTGTCATCCGCAAATTTCAGTACATCGCTTCTTATATTGTCGTCCAAGTCATTGATATATATATTAAGAATAATAAAGGTCCTGGTACTGATCTTTTCGGCCTTATGGGCCACTGGGCCTGAAGAAGATAGGTGAGGTGAATACTGATCCTAGAGCAGGGTGTCACACTCAAAATTGATTTCCAGTTTGACACCTCTCCATCTACTACAACACGCTGTCTTCTGTCAGTCAACCATTGTTCTATACAGTCAATTATTCCATCTCGAAACCATGGGCTTTTAATTTAAGTAGTAACCTTTGATGAGGTACTTTGTCAAAAGCTTTCTGAAAATCTAAGTAGATAATATCGACTGGCGATCCCTCGTCTATCCACTTAGTGATTTCTTCAAAAAAACATTTGTTAAGCATGACCTCGCTTTTAGGAATCCATGTTAATATAATTTATGCCTAACAAGGAAGTCCACCATATGGTCTTTAACTAACCTTTCTAATAATTTACAAATCACTGATGTTAAACTCACTGGTCTGTAATTTTCAGACTTATTTCTCGAACCATTTTTAAATAATGGTATGATGTTTGCTTCTTTCCATTCAAAAGGAACAACTCCCTCTCTTAATGACAAGTTCAACACTATTGCATGTGGTATACTGATTTGTTCTACTGTTTCCATTAGTAGTTTTGGAGGAATTCCGTCCACTCCAGGTGATTTATTATACTTCATTGCCTTTATTTTCTTAGCTACCATTTCTGGAGTTACAATTAACTGCCCTAAATAGTCCGATTTAGCCTCCTGAAATTTAGCATCTGGAACTGGTAACCATTTACATATTCCACCATTAAAAACCCTTGCTATTATATTTCCAGCACTGTCTTCTAGAGGTCCGACCTGGTCTCGTAAGTTTAGTTTACTCCTGACATGCATAAAAACTCTTGCTGTCATTTGTTTACGTTATATGCTCGTTTTTGCTGATAGCTTCTATTTAGATAAGTGCCTCTTTGTAATTTGTATAGTTTTCATCCTTTCTGGTATGCCTATAAACCCTCAACACAATTTGCTTGAACACTATTTTTCTAATAGCTTCTTTCTCATTTAGTCCATATGACTTCAGAGCACTTTTATACTTCACCTCCTATCAGACCTGTTAATTCCAACACCAACTCGACTTTGCTGGGAAGCATTCAGCATCACTGCAATTACTGTGAAAAGATTATTCGTTCACATATCCACCACTGGCTACAGCCGGGTACACATTTATACAGCTGAGTGAACTGAAGCAACTTGTAGTGAACAAAATTCCCCAAGCTTTGAAACGGCAGCAATAGGATTCAAAACCGGGTTCTGCCGAATGAGTCCAGTGTCCTAACCACTGTGCCAGGCAATTTACAGGGTGCGAGTACTTGGGGGAGTTATTATCCTCTAAATTTCCTTTAACATACACACTTTTGTAGATAGTTCGAAAAAAAGACACAAATGACTTAAACAATATTTTTTTGAAAACAGATTTAAACATGGCAATAACATGAATTGGAATATCTGGGCCAACAAGTTACAACAATGATATGTAGGTTAGAATGCATATTGTTACGCTGTAACTAACAAAGTTAAGACAACATATTACCTTTTTAAACATTTATTTACATTTTGTGCGGATGGTGGAATACATTGACTATATATATACTATTACAATTGCTATATTGTATTTAAACATTCTAAATCATTGCAACATTTCTCGTGAACGACAGATGTGATCAACATGTTGATAAACAAATACACAATACTACTGGTAAATGGTATGTAAATGGTATATACTTTGTTCAATACAACAGACAACTGTGTACATAGTCATATATCGGGTCAAATGCTGTTGGCAAAAATTAAGAAATCCTCCTTTTGGCCAAAGAGGAGATTTGAAGCATTGCAGGTGACTCTGTAGGCAGACTACACCCATTCAGGGTTATCTACATTTTAGTATAAGCTGTTTAGTATAAGCTGTCTCATCCAATACCAGAATATGCAACATAGCACAAAGCTGTAAACATTTCTGGTAGCCATGTCATATCTGTGAACTTTTTTATTGGCAGCCAAAATACATCAAGTGCTACCACAGTCAACTAAAATACTACATCCTCATCACAGTCCAATCAATACACTCTAAATCAAACAAAAACTCTGATGTACAAAATTATTACGCACAACCAGTGAGAATTGTTTCGGTGTATAATTTTGTGAATGAAAAAAAAATATTTCTGCAGTTCGTATGAAATATATTCCATGTAATCTAATGCACTTGTTTTAGTAATGGTACAATGTTGCAAGGGTGTGAAATAACAAAATTCAGGATCATGTTTGAACATATCTACTGAACAGTACAACGTAATGCCAGCAGCACTGTAGACGTCAGATTTGTAGTACCGCACTAGTCAACAATATTGTAAACTGCACAAAAACTACTCTACATGAGGTAGACAAATGCACATTTGTGTTGGTGGAAATCCCAAAATTTCAAATATAAAAAAATACAGACGCTCCATCACCTTTATGATGTAAAAACCTCGCAGATGTGTCCTTTTGGTTTTTCTATTTAAGCAATGACTCGGGAACAGATTAGATATATTCCTATCAACATGTTTCAATGAATATAAAAGTTAACTTGCTTTCAATGTTTCAATAACCATCAGTGGTATGAATCAAGTGGAGTGCAGGCTCAGCCATATGTGCGACAGCCTACTAGCCATGTCTTCTGGCGAGCACAAAAACTAAGCCCCAGAAGGCTACAGATGCTTGCTGAAACGTGAGTTAACTTTAAATAGTTGTGATAACAAGAAAATTTATGTTAATTAATCTCCTAACTTCATGAACATTTCCAACAAAAATCACCATACAGATTTCAATAAAGTACATATGCTGTGATCGTAGTTGCATTCGCCCACAGTCTTGATTAGATACGCCCACAGAGACTTGTCACACACAATCCCACATTGACTATCTCCCAAGGGCCAGCAGGCCTTTAGTTGTGTTATACGGCACACCACAGTTGGCCGTGTTATGTGGTGGCCGTGCTGTCGTCAGTGACTCTTAAATCACCTTCTTGTCGTTGTGGTTATTACTTGTTTCCTGAATGCAGTCACCAGGTGACGCCACATACCAGTAGCTGCCACGGAAGTCGGTTGCGCCGGTGTAGTGGAATGCCATGTTCATCATGGCTATCCCGTACTCACACACCGAGAATATGCTAAAGGCTGCACGACATAAACAACGTATTATCATTATACATTTCTTTGGAAGGTTCGTTTTTATGAACACACAATTATTTTAGGGGATTTGTAAATATAAAACAATTCCAATAATCAAACAATTTGGGATATGGGTGGGTAAAGGGTCCACTCAGATAAAAAAACAGAAAAATTATTTTGAGAGAATGTTTTTGGTCGAAATGTATGCTGTCTTGTAAACATTGATGACAGTAGTGAAACATGCATGCACATTTTTTACTTGTAAATATGTTACTTTCACCATTAAAAAACCAGCTATGAGACTTACAGAAATGCATGCACACATTGAAATGTTACTTTTTCGTAAAATAAACCATTTGTGAAATCACAATTCAATTGGTATGTCTTGACATTTTCTTTTTTGGGATAGGGAGATGGGTGGGGTCAATCCTATTAAAACTAATTTTGTATTGGATTTTTTTTATATTTACAAAGCCCCGTATCATATCTCAAAAGTATTATTTACCTGTAGCACTTTCGCAAACTTGACAAGATGTCATCATTACCCCGGTAGTACTAAAATTACTATTATTACTCTTTTAAATATGCATGATTTAAATGAGCATTGTCTAGAAATGTTCTGGAGTATGCACAGCTGTATGTATATACACTGCATATATGTAATGTTGGAAATAAATGTATTATTATTATTATTGAAGTCGTTTCATTAGCACTGATGAAGCCATCTTGGCAAGATTGTGAAAGCTCTACAGCTCTACTTTGGGATATGATAAAAGAATTGATAGATAATGTATGTATTAGCATGTTAAATGACTGTAACATTCAATGTCTTGTGTATATTATATACACCAGTGCTACAAATACTATCTAGTTTATAGTTTCTCTGTGCATTTAAAAATAGTTTGTGTAGTTTATTATTTAGCTCAGTCTTAGTCGTTAGTATTAGTCACTTCCACATTAAATTGCAATTCTATGTAGTTCTGTCAGACTCAGCATTTTTATTTATAATCAAATTCATTGTATATACTACTGAACAGGGTAAATGTTTAGATACGAGTGTCTAAATAAAGTTCATTATTAAATACAAAGACAATCTCAGAAAGTTTCAGTTCTTGCTAAAGAAAGCTGTAATATCACAACTGACAACTTAACTGTATTGTAAAATTAACAATTTTCATTAATAAATGACTGAGCTTAGTCAACTGAGAGTATCTCTAAACAAAACTAGAGGCATGAAACCATTACAACAACTATTGCAAACACCTGCTCAAAAGTGACACCAGATCAAAACATACATGTCTGTTTTACACACTTTTCGAGATCTTGCATGAAAATGTATACGCTATGATTTTTCTAATAACATACGTACAATGTTTTGTCACAGTAACAAGAACTCAATCTCTCTGGTTACAGTGAGACACTAACTCAGCCACTGACACAACGTCATATTATGTGTCAACATCAGAACATCAGAACAGGAAGTTGCTCAAGAAAAATCAGGAACATCCATCACAACTCAACTTTCGCTGTTTTTTTTTTAAGCGAAATCACTCAGGTCACTATTTTTATTTAGCTTTCTTGTTCACAGTGAACTCATGCACAAGATAATGTAAGACCATAGAAATAACGTCCATAGAATGGCTGTGTGTGAAAAATAGATTTAATGGTAATAAAATAATTTTTAATATAAGAAACAGGATATTTTTACCCAAAAAATGGGAAATTGGGACCAGGGGGAAAGTAAAGTTGACAACTATGATACCCAGTGCTCTAAATGTCAATATCTATAAACTCACCCTTTGGGTCACAGTGGAATCGATGGCGGTAGAAGAAAAAGAGGAGTCCGGCTGTAAAGGTGAGAATGCTAATGAAACATCGTTTCTTCCACTTGTACGAATAAGCATCCTGCAACACAACCCAGGCCTTTAGATTTAACAACAGTTAACAAGCGATAAGGGACAGTGCTAGTAGAATGTTTGTTAGCAATTCCATCTATAACTTTCACACACTATTGCGCAATTTATGGTTTTAGAAATCAGGTTTATGTTTAAGGACAATTATAATTTTTTTTTATAAAACATGACATATTCAATTGTGTGTATATGTTACAGTCAATCTGCATAATCAGTCATTTCGCGTAATGACTGACATATTTAGGCATTATGCGAAATGACTGTTTCACTCAGGCATTTTGCAAAATGACTGAAAATTTAAGTCATTATGTGAAATGACTGGAAACAAGGCACTGTTTTTACACAGTTTGACTGGTGACCATTTCAGTCATACTGTAATGTAGCACATTAATACAATTACCAATGATTCAGTAGACTATTGCAAGTTGTAGAATCATAACAAAGTTATGTGTTGTTCAATAAGACAGCGTTGTTGTGTCTTAAGTATGTATGTAACGTTTCCAACATTCAATTTAAGATACACAATAGAAGACAAATTGTAATTGATACTTCACAGTGTTTGCTCTGGGTATAATGACACAAAGCGAACCTAGGGGGACTGGGGCATTGCACCTCGTAATAAAAACATTAATTTGATGATACGTGGTTTCGACCATGTGGAGTAACTTCAATTCGTGGTGTTCTACATGATCCAAAGTGAACCCGAACAATAATTATAAATCATAATTTCATCACAATATAAAAAATAGTTTTGAGTATTAGAATAGATAGCTGCTAGGTGGTAGTTTCTGAAAATATCTGGCTAGGTAGATGAAAAAACAACAAGTTTGCCCACATTACTTGTTAGGGGAAACACTGTTTCAGTCATTAAGCGAAATGACTACACCTCTTTTCCAGTCATTTCGCGTAATGACTGAAGTTTCAGTCATTTCGCAAAATGCCAAAACATGTCAGTCATTACGCGAAACTACTAATTACGCAGATTGACTGTAACATATATATATATATATATATTCTTAATGGATCCATGTGGTCTAAATGGGCACAAACACTTTATTGTGTACAATGGTGATTTTATATCCCGTTTATATATATTATTTAATTATTATTATATACATTTTTAACACATTTAAGTTTTAACGTATTTATATTTTTAACATGTTTATATATACATATTTTAACTTATGTATTTCTTTTGAACTTAGTTATATTTTTAACTCATCATTTTTGTCTACCAATTATTATTGGTTACTTATTTATATTTTTAACAAGTATATTTTTAATGCAAATTTGTATATAGTATATATGGGGTTTTGCCTTAAATAAAAGTATTCATATTCGAACATGCTCCAGATGGCAAGTAGACAAGGAAACTATTGGTGCATCGAGAGTACAAATGTTTTTAATTTGTAGCCCGTGCTTATCAGATTGGTCAATTTTATTTTTACATGTATAAACTAATTTTAATACCACCATTTCCAGTGATAAATCACACAGGCTTCACTGCGAACACATAGTTCTTTCTTGAACAAGACCAGTTCTTTTACACAAACCATACACACTTAAGCCAGAAAAGACACTATTTCTGCCAGCGTGATAAGGAATAACGTAGAAAAACTGGATTGTTTATCCTACACATCATACAAAGCCGCCACACATTATAATATTGAATCAGATCCATAACTCATCAGGCTATATTAATGTCCCCCTTAAATTTAGTAATACAGTGCACTAAAAAGGTTTCATAGAGTTACAATCATATTGTCCAAAATGTCAATACCAACTAATATTTAGGTACCAGGTTTGTATGTGTACTGAATGCATAACCAAACCAATTACATAAAACCCCTTGGATTACTGAGTGAATCAAAATGATTACACAATTCTGATTACAAATCCACCCAAGGCATAGGTTTCACTACAATTTATGGGGTCGTCAAGTTGACTGTAATCAAACCTTATAAGCGTACACCAAAATTTGTTTCTCTCCAGTACACAATAAGGTAACTGTTTAACACAGGTGGTGTCATTTGGTGATTAGTGTAGAACAACTGAAAAGTAGTGCCAACTGCTTAACACCAGATGGCGACACTTTTCACTTGTTCCACACTAACCATCAGGAGTTGAATATCGTACGTGTGTGTCAAATGACTTGAAACTAGCAATGTCTCAAACAAAAAAGTCAAAAAGAAAGACTGAAGGGTACGTGCATACGTACTTGATATAGCCCTGTGACTATAACTTTCTGGCCCACCCATCGTTTTTCCAAGAATGTTGCAAGTGACGAGAGTACTTAATAACACACTAGGGGTAATCATGTTGTAAAAGACACACACTGGCAGCCAGAAAAGAGAAAGAAGTCCTCGTAACCAAGCACATTGCAAGCGGACACAAAGACCTGCATACATAATGGAAATAGTACAGACGCTAGAATTAGACGAATGAGCAGAACACAAAATATGACAATCAATTGCAATAATATTAATTTAGTACGTAAGTATCATAAAATGCAAAGCAAAATTTTTATTTCATAACAGTTATAAGAAACCACAAATCGATTGAACCCTGGGCCACGTTTAGGGTGACATGTTGCACCAAAATGTATAGGTCAACTGTGCTACTCGCCCCATAGCAATTCCTGCCGGAAGTTGAATGCATCTTGTGACACAGAAATACTTTTCTTTAAAGGTGTCTGCATAAAAAATATTTGCCATACTTACTCTTGAATACTTACTACTTGAATATGAATACAATCTATAGCAGTGTAATAATATTTTGTGATGTTTGTAAAAAAAAATCATAAAATAACCATAAAGTAATTGTGTTTACAATTAATTTAGAGAAGTAATCGATTGCGATGAACGATTAATTAAATTCTGACCACGTGATTAATGTTCACATCACTAAAATAATCACATTCAAACATGAATCCTACAATGACGGTTATCTTTGCAATGATTTCTCTCCGAATCGACAAAATTAACTCCTGGGGCAAAATGTGTTATTGCAACAAATAACGCTGGTGTTATTTGTCACTCTGAACGTGCCCTGTTCGCATAACTCCGAGGGAGTCCATGCTACCTACTTCACTTGTCATCGGCTGCGGATGTGACCAACGAAACAGCATAATTGTAATCAGCTGATAGAACAAGCTGCTGATCATGAAAGCAACAAATAACTTCTCATGTATAGCTGCAAAGAAAACGTGACACACATTATTAATAATAATAATGTTGATATTTGATGTAGTGCTTTTTAAGCAAATAATTACAGATCAACATCCTTCACACTAAGTTAAGCTAATTATAAAATAAGTGCCGAATAAGTGTCTTAAATATTCACTACAAGCAACAGATAAAAAATGTAAAGTGTTGAAGTACAAAAGTAATAAATAAATAGCTTACATGGCAAAATAGAAAGTATTGTGGCTAATATGAGGAAAGAAGTGTTTATATCAACTTCAAGGCAAGTAGTGATGGCAAAATATGAATGTTTCACTTGTCTTCTGAATTAATACACAGAGGAAAGACCTGCATATTTGATAAGTGTGCGTGCGTGCGTGCGTGCGTGCGTGCGTGCGTGTGTGTCTACTTTTAACAAGACACATTTTTTATTCTAACTAATAATATATTAGTTTTATGCCACACAACTTCCTTGGAAGTAAAATATATAAATTATACAGAAAAAATATATTTACCTGGTATATAATTTTATTATCCTTGGAGAAACTGTGTTAAAACTATTGAAATGAATATAAAAGAAAACCTAATTAAATATATATTATTAAAATTAAAAGTAATAATTAACACAGTAAAGCTATAAACAATTATTACATAAAATGTTATTAATAAGTTAAAAGAAACTATCAATTAATTATGCAGCTTGAAATATAAAATAACATAAGTAGCTGTCATAATGTAATAGCATTATCCAACATGGACACTGGAATAAAGTGTGCATCAAACCAATGGAACTAGTCAATTTAGTAATTTAATAGTTAAGTGCTAGGAAATGTTAACTTATAAATGTCTATTAAAATAAGACAAATTATACAAGTAGCCTACATGTTGAAACACAAGTCACAGTCCCGCAAAGCATGTAAGCAGCATAAATTATTTATCCTCCAACCAATCGTGTCAAAGCATATATGGCCATATACTCACGATAATTATCGACATTTGCTATATAAGCAGTGCCAATGAGTGAGAAGTTCTCGATCAGGTAGAGATAGAAAGCAACTTTTGTGAGTGTCAGATAGCGCGGCAGGTTGTCGTGAGCAACACTGTTAGTCTGGACCAGTCCCATCCAGTAGTTGTAATACATGAAGCCAACAGTGATGCGTGGCGTGCATTGCAACGCCATCACTATTCTCCAGAGATAACGCTGTGGGGACACGCCGGTGATGGCACTGATGGATGGAACCAAGTTCTGCACCTGCAACAAATGCTTAACCTGTTTTAATCTTTTCTAAATCTGTACAACAGTATGTATCTGTACAACAGTATGTTTCAACACATATGGTATGTGACAGAAAGATGCCTTCCATAGAAATTATGTTTGCTCTAATATAAAATCAATGTGCATTGCTGTCCATGGAGTGACACTCGTTACATGAAAATATCACTAGATGCAGAAGCATACAAGGATTGTTTAAATGCTACAAGTTAGATCTTCCCTATATGTACTAGATTTAACAAAATCAAAGCAACTATGGTAAAATATTACATGTTGTAGGAAGTGTAACATTCACTACAATATTTGTTATTGAAATTCTTTGTAACACATTGTATCTGTTTAATAACTATGCTGGTTCGAGGTGAATCACAGATCCACCAGTGGCATCAATCCTACAACTTACATTTGATGTGCAGATTCGGCTGTCATATTAAACACTGTCCACAATCACCTACATATGTCTACAAATGCAAAACACAGTTAAAAGTCATATAAGGCGTAAGTTATTTAAGGTATTACAAAATTATTAAGTGGGCAATATTGGCTGGTTGTGGACAGTGTTTAGTATGGCATACTAAAATCATCCAATATCGCCCGCTGAACCATTTTGTAATACCTAATAACTTCCACATTATGTGACTTTTAACTATGTTTTGTATAATTGGACGTTTCTGGACGGTGTTTAGTAAGACCCAATCTTTATTCAATGTAGCAAACTCCTAATATTTATCAAGAAACCTTCCAATTTCAATTGATAGAACCATAATTAATTACGAAAGGATAATTTTTCTGACTATATGGGCGTGGTTATGGGTGAAGGGTGGTTAGAATGGTGTCACAAGCAGGCATGGGGTAACAGTAATATGCAATAATAATTGTAATAGGTAATAGATGTTTTTTTCTGTAATAGTAATAGACAAGACTTTTTTCAAAAGTAATAGTAATAGATCGTAAAGTAATAGATAATAGTTTATTACTTTTCTTTTACATCTTCGGCTACAAACTTACAAAATATCAGGTTTGTTTGCATGTTATTCCAACTGCTAATAATTGTAAACAATGTACAGACAATGGCTGAACCATTATTCAAACAACATAAAAGACCAGTAGGCTGATAATTTGACGCATTCAGAAATACCTGCTCAATGAAACAATGCTGGAGTAGCAAGCCAATTACTAATTGTTGGGATGCCCTGTTGGGGTGGTTATGGCTTCACACATTCCCAGCACACACAAAGGGCATGGTTTCAAATACATGCAGACAGGCAACAAATGTTATCTTAGACTCCTCATTAGAGCAGGAAGTGCAATATGTATTAAATTCAAAGTAAGCACTGATTTGAGCCAAACTTCTGACTCTGCTTTTCTCAAATTGGTAATTGCCACATTGTAACATTGCCACACAGACCCTTTGTTAAAATTTGGACAAAAGTTCTCACCTCAGATCTTCAAAATGTGTACAAATATATGTTTAGCTAGTGCTACAAAGACTGGGTTCATAGGCAATTCTAGGGTTCACAGACCCATCAAAAAAATAGTTAATTGACGTTCAGCGATAGTAATAACGACCGAGTAATAGTAACAGATAACATGGTAATAGATTATAATTAATGTAATAGTAATAAATAATAGTACTACTATATATATATATATATATATATATAGTAATAGATTGTCTGTAATAGAACCCATGCCTGGTCACAAGACACAGAGCATACACCACTGGGCTGCTAAACATAACAGAATATTTATAACAACCTACAACTTACATGGCACACGGTTTCATTCACTTGGTCAAACTGAAAAATCACCGATGTTACAAAACACAGGACCAGCGATAGGGCTGGAACCGACACGATTACGTGGGCGAAGGTTTGAAGAGGTAGTTGGAATAGAACCTTGCGAATTTTTTCCTCTTTATCTTTTCTTTCAACTCCCATGGTGATTATTCTACCGGGCGTTCTACCGTGCTGGCATACATATATTTATGTGATTCGAAATGATGGAAACTGTTTTAACGACAGCCGTCGTTAGAACGGTGCTCGTCAAAACATTTATCGAAATAACTTCCGACTTGGCCAAAAGCCGGTGAAAACAGGAAACGGAAATTCAACTTTGTGTACTGTTTCATATAGTCTCGTTCCGATTAATTTATGCCATTTATTTATTGCACTAAGCATAAACCTACAGGTCAGCATGAATACTATTTTATTAAATTACTATCATACTTCGCACAATTTAATAACAGTTTGTGCAATATTAACGAAATGTTTAGATGTTCGCCGGTTCCCGGCTGCGACCACCGAGTGGCGTCTCCACGAGTACTCACAATATGGCGCCACCGTTTGTCGCCCTCTGGGCTGTAGGGCACGGACAGTCGTTTTTTGGATCATGCCTCAGTTAGACTTCCTGTAGCAAATTTGGACAGGATACTTGTATGTCGGTTATGTCACAGCCACTGGAAGCATTGTGTAGATCAACATTTTAAAATTTGGCTGCAACGGGTAAATGGTCATGTGATACCCCTTTATGGTGGCGTACCCAAATCAAGCAGTATGCTATGTATCCTATCAAGTAGAAACATGAAAGCAGTCACATAAACAATAAAATATAACAAGTCTGACACAATGGAAATCACTCAAAATCCTGTTAAATGTGCTAAATTGTTACTGTACTGACAACATTGCGCCATATTTGGTTAAAAATCAAGCAATTATATAAATATTAATTTGAAAATAAGTAGTTGGTATATTTAAAGAGACAGTAAGTTGGTTTCATTGGTTCGCAATGCTCTAGAAATCTAGTGTACATGGTTTATGATTTAATTTATAAAGTGTCAAAATTGACCTATATTTAAATTATGTGACTGGTTTTCAGCTAATATTGTGGGCAGGGCATTGTTTTGATTTGGCTGTGAAACAAATAATAATGACGTGACAAGCAGAAGTGTTCCATAATGGGTTTACATATACATTGTGCCGCAACTTGGTATAAAATTGGACACTTTCTCCAAAAAAAGCTTCCCTATTTGGGATCATACCTCAGTTAAACTTCCTGTCTAGACGAATGTAGGGCACAATTTTAGATATGCGTTATTAAAAAAATCATATCATCTGATATAACTGCATTTGAGCCATGGGCACATTGGCAAGTTTGCTAGTAGAACATGTTGGCAATGTAATTGTGGATTTTTAGATGATTTCAATAGGCGGAAGGATTTTTGGCAATTTTTGCGCCAGAAGGCACGTGTGCGTAGTAATTCATGCAGAAATTGGTCAAAATTGACGGACATGGCACGTTCATGCATTTTAAATGAGTTAGAAGTATGAGACTTTTACTAAACTCGATCAGCATGTCAATGAGATGATGGCAACGGCAGGTAAGAAGTTTCCGAATTTTTGATGTTCCCGTTTTCTTATAATCGTGCAAAACGTTAACATGGTCGTCAATGGGAAATGTAACAGTAGGTTGAACCCTTTTCCCATAGACGACGATTATAACGTTCTTGCGCCGACACTTACACTCACTCATTCACACAATTTCTGCACTCACTAATTAATACACCTAAACTGCACAATACAATTTTTCCTAGGGACTCTTTATCGTTGTAATGGCGGGTGCATTCTCACTGTGGTCGGTGCAATGTACGTAGTGCCACAGTTTATCTCACATACTAGCCTCGGTTATCCAGGCTCCGCGTCGTGGCGCCACCGATTGTCGCTCACATCTTCGCCTGGATGCAGAATGGGGCTCTCATTGTGATGGAAATCATGTATGCGTCCAGAATCAGGGCGCATACATAATTAGCTAATTACGATGTCATCCGGGCATTTTATTAATTCATTAAATAAGAATTAACTTTTATCAGTTGATACGATGCAATTCGAATTAACTTTAAACTTTGATGAATGACACAACTGTCCGACTGAAAAGTTAAATCAGGCAAACAAAAATGTTTAGTGTAGCATCTCGACAATGACGCTGATTGGCTGCTGGCGCTTCACGGGAACGCCTATACAAAACGGAGTGCTGACAGTGGGCAACAACGAGACCACACCTCTGGCTCTGCTGCCAGACTCTCTTCTCGGCGGATTCACGACGCCGAGCGAGAGTCGGATAAGCGAGACTAATCCGACTCTCGTTCGCCTTCGTGAATTCGCCGAGAAGAGAGCCTGAGTAATCGCGGCTACTCTCACACCAAAACTTGGATCCAAACTGTACTTTTCAATGTGACGGAAATTATGTACGCATCCATATCGTAGGTGCACACATAATTATATTAATTAGGCTGCCATCGGCTATATTCTGCTTTTCACACGAAATGACAGTCCTTACTATGTTCGACAGCTTAATTAATGCGATTGTCTCTCTCACTTAATTGTTTGCAAACCTGCATGCATGGCAATAGGCTATTGAATAGCTGCTGACCCGTGGAAATATACAAAAACAAAATGGATTGATAGAATGAATCCATTTGCTTCCAGCACAGTTTAATTAGTTCTATGTTGATAGAAGGGGGGCGGCGGAGGGGGGGGCAAATGACTAGGATAAAATTGCAGTACTGATAGCAATGCCCGTAGTTTAATTGTATGTTAGAGGAACAAGTGCACTAATTAAGGCGCCACCTCGACAGCTGATTCTAATTTTATGACAAATTCCGGTTGAAATAAAGGAGGTGCCCTGGCACCTGAGGGGCACCCCATGGATCCGCCCTTGGGTATCAACATCTGCTCATGGAGAAGGCGGGAAGTGCTCATGAAACGCGGGAAGCGTCATCCAATCGACTTTCGTCGTAATTTAAAGCGTTGTTTTTACATTTAAAGCGTTGTTTTTACGGGTGCCATCCGTTGAGATCGAATAAATAACATGTGCGTAGAATGGCTTCGCGTGCAACAAACATACCGATTTTATCGTACTTTTAGTTTACAAAAAGCGAGACATTTAATTTCGTGCAAAAAGCGGAAAAGTGGGACCAGGAGAAAATGCGATATTTCCCACACGAAAACAGTAAAGAAATAATACAACAATGGAGTAAGGCAGCAATGGGCGTTCTGACACAACATGTTTTGGCGTTTCTTCTCCGCATTATCCCAACACACCTTCTGTAGTCCGCATGAGGATATCAAGATGACACAGACACAGACACAAACACAGACACATACACAGACAAAGACACAGACACATACAGACAGAGATACAACTAGACACAGACACATACAAAGGCACATACACATACACAGCCACGTACACAGCAATATACACAGACACATACAAATATACAGCCACATACACAGACACATACACAGCCACAAACACAGGCAAAGACACATCCACATACACAGCCACATTCACAGACACAGCCAGATACACAGACACAGCCACAAGGACATATACACAGCCACAAACACAGCCACATTCACAGCCACAGAAACATACACAACCACATACATAATTAGCTGATTACGACACAACCACATACAAAGACACAGCCACATACACAGCCACAAACACAGACACAGCTACATACACAGCCACAAACATAGACACAGCTACATACACAGCCACAAATACAGGCACAGATAAAGACACAGCCACGTACACACCCACATACACAGACACAGCCACAGACACAGCCACATACACATACACAGACACAGCCACAGCCACAAAGACATATACACAGCCACAAGCACAGACAAAGACACAACCACATACACAGCCACAGACACAGACACAACACATGCTGTATTAGAGAGCTCTTGTATGCAGCCGGATGATGCCTCCTTCTGTGTGTCTTCTCCCCATCACCAGGTACAAGTGTATTACAAACTATGCATTCTGTATAACAAAGACAATATCTCACTTCGCACTACTTTTCTCCATATTCCGACAAGAACGCATTTATGGCATGTTATTGCAAATGTTACTTGGCGGTTTTTCGTGTCCTACGTTGACCTTCCTTGACTCTTTATCATGATTTAGCAAAGTTGTCAGTGAAAGCAAAACGCTCCAAATGGTGCATGGACAAGGAAGTCATTGGCTTATCGAGAGTTCATTGGTAAGATATATTTAAGTAAATTTAGTTATAAGCATCTTCATGCTTCTATGGTGCCATGGTATTCGGCCCCCAACCCCGTTTCAGCTAGCCACACATTTCTTCAGCCACGCATCCCCTTTTCGGTCATGCTCCCAATTTTGTCTAGCTGTAGGCACCCCGTTTTTCAATCGGGCACCCCTTTTCAAAATCGCGGCTACACCTATGAATTTGTATTATGTTGACCGCCGGGTCGTGCGCAGTCGGTGAACATAAAATATAATCTTCATATTTGAAATATTTGCTCTAACTGAAGACTATGTGACTGCCTGAGCATCGATGGCATTGCTGAAGGAATCACCAGGTTTGTTCCGTGAGGGATTGTGTAAGAGCACGCGGTGTTGGTCACATTTCGTAATGTGGTGTTTTCGAAATTAACAGACGGACGCATGCGTGCGTGCGTGCGTGCGTGCGTGTGTGTGTGTTTAGGGATGGGTGCGCGCGTGAATTTGTATGTGAGTGAGTGTGTGTGTGTGTGTGTGCGTGCGTGCGGGCGGGCGGGCGTGCGTGCGTGCGTGAGGGAGGGAGGGAGGGAGGGAGAGAGGAAGTGAGTGAGTGAGTGAGTGAGTGAGTGAGTGAGTGAGTGAGTGAGTGAGTGAGTGAGTGAGTGAGTGAGTGAGTGAGTGAGTGAGTGAGTGAGTGAGTGAGTGAGTGAGTGAGTGAGTGAGTGAGTGAGTGAGTGAGTGAGTGAGTGAGTGAGTGAGTGAGTGAGTGAGTGAGTGAGTGAGTGAGTGAGTGAGTGAGTGAGTGAGTGAGTGAGTGAGTGAGTGAGTGAGTGAGTGAGTGAGTGAGTGAGTGAGTGAGTGAGTGAGTGAGTGCGTGCGTGCGTGCGTGCGTGCGTGAGTGAGTGAGTGAGTGAGTGAGTGGGAGAGAACGATTACAGACGGGCATGCGCGGTCGAGCGAGCGTGTGTTTCTGCATTCATACCATCGTAGGTATTGTGCATATTGCCATACGATGTCATAACTGACTAATTCTCTCAAAAAGCCAGGGGGTTCGTTCGAACCCCCGAACCTTCCCCCAAGGATACGGATGCAGATGCCTTACGCGTAGGCTTGTAACGGCAATTGATTGTGAGTTAATAGTCAATTATATTATATTATAATAAGTAAAATAAATAAATATAATAATAGTTAATAGATTGGCTCCTCAGTTCGACACTGCGGCCACCGTGGATCCGCTCTCGACGGTATGGCTACCGTGGAACAGATCTTTAGCCAGGGACTCCTCTGCTAGTCTTGAAGACGGAAAAATGTCTGACGAAGACGGGCAAAATAAAAATAAAAGACGGGCGTTTATTTACAAGATGAATTTAGTCTTAGCGCACGCAGTCGGGTTCAACGAATGTTATTGGTGGCAGAATAGCGAATACCGCCAATCTATAAGAATATTATATTCCTAGCCGAACTGCAACGAAACTGCCACACAAATCGACGACGTTAAATTATTTTGTAATTGAAAATGTATGTAACGTATGTTGCTATTGTATTTCAGTTGCAGACGACGCGGAAAGAACTTCATAAAATGGTTGGACAAATTGTTTGGAGCAACTGCAATGAGCAGGCCATTAACATGGACACCGAGAGCATAATGTGGCTGTCGAGCATTCAGACGTTCTCTTTGTTTACACCTAGGCGGACACGTGCGGCTGACCATACATGAACCGCGGATGTGACCCCACCGGAAGCGGAAGTGAACCTCTGTTTGGAGAGCGCATTCCGCAAGAGCATACATACCGGAAATTCGCTACTACCTATGCGCGCGTTATACCAGCAGTTTCCTTCCGGTTAAGCCTCCATGTTGGCAAAGGCATTTAACAAATGTACATATTTTAATTAGAATTGACGGCAGTATTTGATCAATCGATCAGTATAGCTGTCAGAAGACATATCTAATAATTCAATTTGCACTTTATTGCAACACCATTTTTTTATTTACGAACTGATTTGATTGTTGTTTAATATAGTTTTAGAGAGCGCAATATTTTGTTTTGCTTAGTTTATAGGGAATGTATGCACCTTGCCTTGTCTGTTTAAGATTCAGAATGTTTTTAATGTATTGCTAATTAACGAAACATATTGTTTGATATCAAAATAAAAATGTGTATTTAATGGTGAGTATTATGAAGAGTATTGCTAAGGAACAAAAATAAATATATCAAAGTGAAGGATATATATATATACATATATATATATATATATATATATATATATATATATATATACATATATATATACATATATATATATATATATATATATATATATATGTATATATATATATATATATATATATATATATATATATATATATATATATATATATATATATATATATATATATATATATATATATATATATATATATATATATATGTATATGTATATATATAATATATATATATATATATATATATATATATATATATATATATATATATATATATATATATATGGAAATGTATATGTACAATATAAATTATTATTGTAACGTGTTTATTGTACACACGCAATGGAAGGTTGTTTTGAAACATTAGACACACAACAGACACGTGTTTATATAGGGTTGAACAAAACAAAATGAATGTATTGTCAAGATACAGTTCATAAGTTACATCTGAAACCATGCTGGCAATTGACAATAATATAGGCTGTATAATTATTGTTATACAACTTGTATGACACATACATACATACATACATACATACATCCATATCATACATACATACATACACCCGCATACATATATACATACATACGTACACATATACATACATGCATACCATACATACATACACCCGCATATATATACATACATATAAGCATACATACATTATCATGGCTAAACATGCACCACTGATTTGATATGTAGCAAACTCTTTTATAAGAGTTGGGGCTCTGAAAAGAGCCGTTTGCTTTGTTGCTCAGGAAAGAGGCGACGTTCATGTTTCCCGGTATAACTTCACTGACCTCCTAGTCTAACTAAACATACCCCTAGATTGACTGTTGGCCTAACTACACAGACGGCTGGCCTAACTAAACTGACTTCAGGCCAAATTAAACCGACTGCTGGCCTAATTAAGCTGAATGATGACCTCATTAAACCGACTGCTGACCTACCTACACTGATTGCTAAGTTAACTACACTGACTGGTGGCCTAATTAAACTGACTGCAGGCCTACTTAAACTGACCGCAGGTTTAAATAGACCGACTGCTGGTCTAATTACACTGGTTCCTGGTCTGACTGATGGTGTAACGGAATTGACTGGTGGCTTAACTGTAGCCACCCGAACCCTCATTACCCCTCGAGGGTGTGTTCAATTCTTTGATTGCTTGCGTAGCTACTTCACTTATAGTCAGTCCTCGGTTTTTGTACATACATCTGTGATTATGCAGCTACACTCATTTCGACACACAGACGTGCGCGAGATGAACATGTCATATACAAAACTATTGCAGTTTTGTTTCCAACGTTTTCCAGACGATCAGACTTTGTGGGTTAAAAATTAGCATCAGTTCTATGAAATTGTTAGTCATCCTGCCTAGTAACATTCGAAGCAAGTAAAATGTCATCATCACGTTTAATCTTTACATTTGCATGCTTACCCGGTACTCTATTTGCTATATATATGTCTGTCAAACTATTTTTATCCAAACAAATTGCGTAGGAACGCCACTGTGTATCGAACAAGTGCGAACATAATTAACATAGTTAAGCCAATTATGGAATGTTGGCTCATTAATTTTTTTTAATCTCTGCAAAAGCATTCTGATCTGTTTTACATGTCGTTGAATAATGGAAGCATTTTTTGTTAGACCACATTTCTGCAAACAAATTACCTTTGTCACTTTTGGTGATCCAAAAATTGTAGTTTGTCGAAGCGTTTTCTTCGGTGTCGACAGACGAAACTGCCTTTGACTCCCTTCCCCCAAACGAAAGTAATTTCGTCTAATATCCGACATCGACGTTCTAAGACGACCTCTAAGCAAGATACCGCCACTCAACCAATCGGAACTTTAGGGAATGTAGACGAAAAAATAACGTCAACTTCACCATGGTATTTTGTTGTTAACATGTATGAAACATAAAAGTCATAATTTTCAAGATGGCTGCCAATTGTCTTTACTGAATTGTGACTGGAAAGTTTTTGTTCCAATAAAAAATTACATAAAACCAACAAACTAAATATTGCAAGCAAAAATGTGCTTAGCAATATGATATGACTACTAAAATGCAATTGAAATAAACAGAGAAATTGTCAAACTGACAACATACGCTGCCACGATCAACAACAGGGTGGGACACAGCAATTACTTTGTCAAAATGGAGACGTCACGTGGTTGCCTCATTATCGTGTCTCGTTCTGCTCGAGATTTGAAGCTGTACCCAATAAACTTTTAAAACTAAATATGACTATTAAAGTATTAGTAGATGAAGTTGTTCATTTCTTTGTGTAATTTAATATTATAAATTAAAATTGAAGATTAATCAAACTCTCACACGGACACAGCAGGTCTCTCATACGAGGCCTTAAAAACCATGTTCGCTGCTATTAAATGGGATGTTTGGCAGTATCTTCGCAAAAACCGTTGACACATAACTAGCTTATGTAGGGAATTGTGTAACGTCTGTGTGACATTTGATCGCATGACAAACACTGTGATTTAGTACAACACTTTTATTAATGAACGTCGGAACCAGGGCAGACAATACCTAAAGTACGTTCTTTTGGCAACGAGAAGAAGCTTCAAAGATGTTTGCATTTTGCCCTGCCCCAGAAGTTACAGTAACATCTGCAGCAACCCGTGCACGAACAGTCTCCTTTCCGACACGTCACTTCACAATCTACAATCACACAAAGTTCGTTTTTCACAAATTGCTTTTATTAGTTTTTAGGACAATGCAAATACCAATCCAATTCCTGCGTAAAAACTATTTATTCTTATAATTCCAATTACTACGATTTTAATAATAACAATTTGAAAACACCCCCAAACATTTCGATACACAATGAAGTCCGTAGATTTCTACCGGGGTTCATAATTATGAAGTAATACTATCTACCTTGACATTTAGCAAAGATAACCATATGACTGATGTATGTAAACAGGTGAACGTTGTTTTGTGACCACTTCCAATATAATATATATATAACCGTCAGCTTGGAAATGCAGGTCGCACTGCAAGCAGGACATCCTCTCATTAACGTGTTGAGTACCCTTCAGATTAACAAAGTTGCAACAGTACATGATATATAGTACAGTGGACTCCACTTGATAAAATCACGAATAACAGATTCAGCCGCTTAACAAAATCAAATTGTTCTGGTCGGAAGTGATTCTGTTAATGGGAGTCCACCGTGCTATAAATGCAAATTTATTCTCCTTTCACGTAACATCATTAACGATTAATTAAATACATTAATACAATATCGGTATTGACTTAGACAATGTTTAAATGGAAACTTCGAAAACTCTCAATTTTAAACATATTTTCCATGTGCTATATCGGTTGGGAAATTGTAATAAAAAATTAAGAAGGAACATTACAAATCTGGTTTGTGAATTTTGTAGCTTACCCATATCGCCGCGTTTCTGACGTCGACGGTGATTCTTCTTGTTCGAAGTCGGCATCTCGGCACTTGACATCAATGTGTACATCAGCTCTACAAACCAATGTGTACATCATTTCTACAAACCAATGTATTTAGTGACGAACTTCAACAAATGTGCAATCGTTGCAAATTTAGCATTTTTGGGGGTCCAGCATTTCTACTTTTTGCGGAGTGTCTTAATAGAGAGGTTAGCTTATTGTTGAACTGTGGTGAACATGTTAATCCGCCCAAGTTCTTACAACAGCAAAAATGTAGGATAATTGCCTGTGTGAAGGTTAAAAGCACCGGTGAAAGAACTTACGCAGTGCTCGTCCACCATCTAGAGATTAATATTCGGACACCTTCCATCATGGCTCAAGGACAGCGGATTGGTGTCTATTACGTTATTATCGTAGAAATCACGTTATATTTAGTATACATTATATATATTCAAAAATATTTATCGTCCAAATTTGTTTTAATTAACCATAATGTTTTACTTAATTCGACCATTGTCTGTTTAAATTGAATGTTTCGACTCGAATACCATGATTACATTGCATACTGAACGACAAGGTCGATATTCACGAACAGACAATTATAATTATATTTATATTTGGTCGTTCAAGATGTTAGCGTATGCATAGTTTATGCCATATAATATGATTGTACGAAAACGATCAGACATTGTACATTTAAGGCATGAAACGATAAACGTAATTGCTATTAGTTGAGACGTCGCGAAGGGACATGTCGATGGGACCGGGGTTGAAAACCACCAGTGGTAGAGTATCGGAGTTTCGGTCGATGGGACCGGGGTTCAAAACCACCAGTGATAGAGTGTCGGACTTTATGTCGATGGGACCGGGGTTCAAAACCACCAGTGGTTTCGAAACCTGGGCAATTTCGTTCACCCCACTTTGCCCGTGTCTTTCGGAAGAGGCACTAACAGCCGTTGGTCCCTTCTACCTGGTGTCTATGCCAGGGGAAGTAAAATATCCCATACAGGGGGTAAATGTGTAACCTGTCGTGGACTCAAAGAGTGGTGGTCTCTCTCTCTCTCTAGCCCACTGATTCTAGCTCCAGCCGCCGGAGCTGCCTCCCGGTCGGGCGCGTGAGAGGCGCCGAGCAGGCTGTCTGACTCCCCAGGGGTTTGTAGCAGAATATGATGACGATGGCGCTTGGCGGACCATCTCTGTTTTTGTTTCATCTCGTTTGTTTTTAATGGTTGTACGTTAATATCGTATCGCTCAAAGTAGAAGACGTCAAATATGTACAGCTGATGATAGGGACAATATTAACCCACCGGGTTTCACGGTCCTAAGTCTTTATAGTGTCAAATGACAAAATACTAATTAAAACCAAAATAAAGGAGAGGAGCAAAGAACTCGGTAAAAGAAGATGTAATTGGACCAGACACGACCTGAGAATGGATTAAAACAATCGCCACATGGCGGTTATAATTAACATGGATGCCTAAATGTAAACAGAAAGTCGGTCGCCCAAAGACAACCTGGAGAAAAACTGGAGAAAAAAACGGACAAAACTGAAGAAGGAGAAAAAGAACTGGGGTGTGCGGTGTGAATCCAAGCAGGTGACCAAGGTTATACCGAGCACTACAGTGTTATGGGCCAGGCCAGGCCTAAAGACGATAGGTAAGGTGAGGTGAAATATTGATAGTATACTCTCATATTGATAGTATACTCTCATATTCAACTCACGTCTTTCTTCGCCTTTCATTTTCATTGTGAGCCTGGCGACACGGCGGACGATATCAGCCATCTGGTACAAAATGAAAGCGATGTAAATGGATGTGAATTACACATCACTTCTCGTCAACTGATGCTGTGTTATAAAATTTTCGTTTTAATGTGGAACGTTTTCACCATATCGATGGAACCTGCAATCGACTGAAATTTGCTATTTCAAATTTTTGCACAGGAGATATGTGTTAACGAATGCGTTCATTATAAAAGAATAATAAATTGAATCGTAAGACAATAAAAAAAGCACGCGATTACATTTTATACTTACACAGTTAATATAACGCACGCAGGCACGCAGGCACGCACGCACGCACTCACGCACGCACGCACACACATACACACACAGACACACACACGCACGCACGCACGCACGCACGCACACACGCACACACACACACACACACACACACACACACACACACATTGCTATGCCCCCCCTTGGCTTACATTTTTTATTTGCTTAGTATATAACTTGTTGCGCCACTACACGGTAGCGTGGCGAACTAATGGGTGACTAAACGAGGCTCCCCTTGCAAGGTCGTATTTACGCCACTGCACCCGCACAATCTGACCGGTAACCTAGTCAGCAGACAATGTACGCACCTGCTGGTCCTCATCCATCACTTCGGATCTGCGTGCTGCTTTAAGAGAGCGACTGGGAGACCCTGAAATAACAGCAGGAATGTTCTCTACCTTTCTGCATAATAGTTGTTTTGTAATAAAACAATAAATATATCTGCTATCAATCGGATGCATACCCATATGAAAATATGCCATCGTATTTCATGGTAAATACCATTGTGTTTTGAAACAGGTAAACCATGGTATACCTTACATTTACCATACAAAATATATAAAAACCATGATCTACCACAGTTTACCATTTAATTCCATGGTATACCATATAATCCCATGGTATATTTTCATAAGGGATGACGTAGGGATAGGAAAATATGATAAGGTAAATGAAAAAAACTTTCCTCACCTACAAATGATTGCTTTGTGCTTTCTTGTATGTCTGTATACATCTGAAAATTCACATAAAATGCAATATATTTCCATACAAGATAAGCCCAATAAATACAATGACATGTTAAGTAATTAATAGTTTCCCATATAAGGAACAAGAGAAAGACATGGATGCTTAGGCTGATTGTTAAAATACCGAACAAATGTCATCTTACAGAGTCGGAGAGGGGCTACACTGAAATCCGCGCCTAGTACAGTGTTCGGAAGAGTGTTTATATGCAGAACAAGAGATGGAGTTAACCGAAAGTTGAGAGATGAACGAGCAAGTTTCAGAAGATACAGACACATTTGAGCAGATATTCATTCCGCGAAAAAATAATAGAACAGGCAGTGGAATGACAAGCAAATCTATACGTTACTTTCGTCGACTTCGAAAAGGCGTTTGACTCCGTGAACATTCTAGACAAGATACTGAGCATTATTCAGATCTTATACGAGGATATCAGTGAATGTGCACTGTGAGATGAAGGTGAAGAGTCTGCGTGGTTCACGGTTAAAACCGGAGGTAAACAAGGATATGTACTGGCTGGATATAATTTCTTGCTGGTAGTCGACCGGATAATGAGGAAAACAACTGAAGCAAACAACACGCGGATGAGATGGAAATTCATGTCAAAACGCGAGGACTCAGATTACGCAAGTGACATTGCACTTACATTATCGAGTTACAGGCACATGCAAGCAGAGGCAACACATATGAATATGTTCGTAGCATAACCTGGACTCAAAATAAATAAAACGAAAACTAATGCATTGCGGATAAACAACAAGTACGACAACATAATACAGATTTATGATCAATAACCGAATTAAGTGGAAGAGTGCATTATGCTTACATGGGTTATAATGTCAGCAAGCAAGGAGGAGGGGTGGTGGCATCATCAACATGATCAGTAAAGCAAGAACATCCTTCATTAAGGTCAAACAAATTATTTTAAATATGGAACTCAACTATACATATACATTGCTAACTATACGATCAAACTGAAGCTGTGGAATGCACTAGTGAAATCAGGGTTATTATATTGATATAAATGAAAGTGACAACCGGAAGCTGGATACATTTCTATTCAAAGGTTTAAGGAGGATACTAACAATGAAATAGCCATACGTGGTGTCAAATGAAGATATTCTAATTAAACCCAAATTAAAGAAGATAAAATGCATCTGGATAGGACACGTCCTGAGAATGGAAGACGGTGAGTACTGTCTGATTGCTCTAACGTGGCCATCTGAAGGCAAACGGAAAGTGGGTCGCCCAAACACCGCGATTGAGGTGGGTGGAATGGAGTGAATACGGGTGGTTATAGGAGTGGAAACGGGTGGTGATCGGAGTGGAGACGGGTGGTGATCGGAATGGAGACGGGTGGTGGGCAGATTGTGACGGGAGGTGGAGACGGCAGCAAAACGTGATGAGTGATAGAAGGAGAAGGGATACACATTGAGGACCAGTATGGATGCCAACTTCATCCGGGACTTCAGGGATTGTGACGGGAGGTGGAGACGGCAGCAAAACGTGATCAGTGATAGGAGGAGAAGGGATAAACCTTGAGGACCAGTATGGATGCCAACTTCACCCGGGACTTCAGGGATGAAAAGGAGAGCAATACCGCGTAGCCAACTCTTGAGATCTACTTACAAAAGCAGCATCACTGATTGCGGCCAAGCACCTCCCCATCTGTATCGCCAGACACAGACAAAGCAGCACGATCGTCTTCAGGGCCGTCATGTCTTCTAATAATAACAATAATAATGATTATTATTATTATTACTAAACTTTATAAAGCGCCATATGTATGGTAGCTTATAAACATACATGCAATCATAAAAATAATAAATGTATAATATTATAGTTAACATATATACTATTATGTTAAAACTAGAGTATTCTATTTAGATTAGTAAATAAACAAAGAAATATAATAAATAAATAGATAAATATAGTAAATAAATAAATAATTACAATAAATAAATAGAATAGACTACGCGCGCACACACATGCACGCCCACGCACGCACGCATGCACGCACGCATGCACGCACGCACGCACCCCCACACACATACGGTTATTGATCATTTCGTGCATCTTGGACACATCACGATAAATCGTGTTCTATTTCACTTTGTGTTTGAAAACAGAAACGTTTATATTTTTAAAGTCAATCAAATATACCCACTCATAATGCGAGTTGATGGAAAGCTGAAGAACACAACGCATTCAGAAACTTCAATATCAGACAGCACTCACCTTTGAGGAAGAATTCGAATGCGTTCTGCTGAAACGAAGACAGCGCGATGACGCTGCGTACGTCTACCGGGCTATTTTATCTGTTTGACCGCCATCTTAAACTTCACGCCACATAAAAGCGACTGCACATGACGCCAAAACCATGCGGTGAAAAATGGATTTTTTTTTGGGAGGGGGCCAGCAACGTAACGGCAACGTCACTTGAAGTCGTAACATAATACATTTCACACGTGTGTTGGACCTACGTAATATAAATACCCTTGCCCGGGGTGGTACGGCAAACGAGTGCTCATAAGTCAAACAATAATTCGCGTAGGGAACACGCAGAGTTGAGAATGTTAGCGTGGGAAACCGCTTTTACTAATGGTTAACTTACCTTGCGCGGCACGACATATTTGCTGTTGATATATGAAAATGGCAGCAATAAATTTCGCATGAACGAATTTTAAAACGATGCACGCAGAATGCACATAAATGATTCGCGCTTCATAGCATCTCAGGCGTTTTTCGACGTATTTAGACTATGCTTACGCAAATCGTCCAATATGCGAGCGAAAGCTTTACTAACATTAGGGAATGGTTCTTTACAATGTCCGCGATTACTGTTATACCTTAGAACATATAATCAGCAAAGCATGAAGACCACAGGGACTAGGCGCAAAAACACACAACTCCCTTTGCAAAAAACACATGGTTAGCAGTTGTTAATGTAACTTCCGAGTCCAGCTTTGTTTAGTGTATTATTCTTAAGTCATCAATATTTACTGCAAATAAGTATGGAGATGATATGTCACGTTGTCGAATAACGGTTGACACATTAAAGAAGCTAGATGTCGTGCTATCATATTTTAATGTTAATTTAAACATGTGGGTTCTGTGCCAGTATAAGATAATACATATTAGCAGGAGAGGCATACTTCGATTAAGCAGTTTCTAAAAAAGTGTCCAATGATTAACTCTATCGAATGCTTTAGATGCATCTAAAAAGCATGCATACACATGGCTGGTGTAGCTTCTATAGCACTGAATAATATTTGTTGAAAACATATGTAGAATAATCAGCGGAATGACACATCTTGAATCCAAACTGATTGTCAGTTGTACCACGGTATGATTCCATTAGCTCAACCAATATCATTACAAGAATCTCAGAAGCAACTACAACCAACGCAAAGGATATGTAGGTGTTAACATCGCGAGTGCATACATGTCAACGTGTGACGATCAAACTAACTGAAATTACTAGCCAATCGACGCCGCTACGTGCGGCTCGGCAGTCTTGCACCTGGTCGCCTTGCAAACACGCGACCGATCGCTCCACCCCTTCATGTAAAACAAAACAAAACAAAGCAAACACATGAAAGAAATGCAAATGAAAGAAAGTATTTAGTTACAGAGAAAATGAATCACTGAATTCCGTAAGAGTTCCTGCACATTCGTAGCTCTGTGGGTCTTGGCATCAGTTCACCTTTACCGACAAAAAGGCAGCAATGGTCTACTCGGCCAACTATGGGCGGTGCTTAGCGCCAATATTGTTTATCATCGACCATGCTAAGATCATGCGGCAATTCATTAATTTTAACAACGTGGCGAACAACTGCAGCCGAAGTCCGCTTTGCGATGGCAGTCCAGAGAGTATTTGAAGCCCGAGTCCGGCGGCAGGTCTGTGTCGGTGGTCGTGGCAAAGGGGTGAAACTTGGCAGTTATGGTACTTAGATTAGTTGTATATCAATAGTATTGACATCGTGACGGGTAGTCACGTGTGACACCGTTGCCAGTGTTTCTCATACATCAGGGGGAGACGGGAGGGAAGACAACCGGAGTGAAGGAGAGGGGAGTAGCGGAGACAGGAGGGAAGGAGAAGGGAGTGGGGGAGACGGGAGGGAAAACAACCGGAGTGAAGGAGAAGGGAGTAGGGGAGACAGGAGGGAAGGAGAAGGGAGTGGGGGAGACAGAAGGGAAAACAACAGGAGTGAAGGAGAGGGGAGTGGGAGAGACAAGCGCAAAAGAGTGGGAAGTGGGGGAGACAGGAGGGAAGTGGTCAGGACAGAATGTGATGGAGGGGATCGAAAGGAAGAGTTATTCTGCAGCAGTGATAGAGGGGGTGAGGAAGAGAGCGAGGGTGTTTGTGGGGGATTCGATAGTTAGGAAGACCGACACAGTCTTAAAAAAGGGAGATGATGTGGTGGTCTGCTTGCCTGGAGCCAAAATAGAGGCGATAACTGAGAGGGTAAAAAACATCGTAGGCTCGGGTAAGGGTGGATCTGTTTTAGTACACGTAGGGACAAATAACGTAGAGAGGGAGGGTACAACTGCCATAGTTAGGAAATATAGGCAGTTGGTCAGAACACTAAAACAGACGCGGGTTGAGCAGGTAATACTGTCAGGGATTGTACCTGTAATGGGCAGGAGGGGTCACAAATATCGAAATTGTCGGGGGATGGCAATTAACATGTTAGTCCAGAGGCTGTGTAGGGAAGAGGAAGTTGGATTTGTGGATTTATGGGGAAGTTTTGTTGGGAGGGCTGATATGTACATGAAGGATGGGCTTCATTTAAGTGGAAAGGGGGCGGCAGTATTCGCGGACAAACTTTCAGCAGCAGTAGATAGCGACTTGGGTACAATGACAAATATTTTTGGACGTAAACATTCTTTAAACTAGAAGTGCAGGGGGGTTACCTAGAGGTGTCTCAAGCAGAACAAGAGGCCACTAGCACAGATAAACCAATATCAAATCATCCGAAAAACATATCTGAAAAAGGTTATAGATGCGTATGTTTAAATGCAAGGAGCATAGTAAATAAGAAAAACGAATTAAACATTATGGTAGAAGATACTGACTCTCACATATTTAGGTATAACTGAATCATGGGCCAACATAGATATAACAGATGCTGAATTAGGACTGACAGGATACGTAATGTTTAGGAAAGATCGAATAGGAAGAAGGGGCGGGGGAGTTATTTTATATGTTAAAGAATCTATTCAGGCTTATGAAATAAAACTAGAAAGGGAAGCAGATTGCGATGAAGCTGTTTGGTGCAAAATTGTTTCAGGAAATTCAAAATTAACTATTGGATTAGTTTACCGAAGTCCAAACATAAATGAAGAGGACAACACAAAAATAAAAAACGCTATAAAGGAAGTTAGTAAACGGGAATGTATCATAATGGGAGATTTTAACCATGGACACATACAATGGAATTCTCTAGAGAGCACAGGGATTGAGGATCAACAATTTCTATGTTTAATCCAGGATAGCTTTCTTACTCAGCACGTACTAGAACCAACCAGGGGAGAAAATGTATTAGATATAGTTTTGTCATCACAAAAAGAAATAGTGGACAATGTAAAAATATTTGAACCATTGGGTAATAGTGACCATAATCAAATACATTTTGACATCAATGTAAAATCAGAAAGTAAAAATAAGAAAACGTGCAAGAGAAACTTCCACTAAGGTAACTACAAAGATATGAGAAAATACTTAGCAAAGCTAGATTGGAATAACATGCTGATGAATAAGACCGCAATTGAATGTTGGAATATTCTAAAATATGAAATTGAGAGTATCATCGATAAATTTGTTCCCTTCCAAAAACAAGGAAAACGGTGTAGAAAGAAACACTTGTCAAAAGAGGCAATTAGAAAAATAATGCTAAAACAAATTATGTGGAGGGTTTATAGGTGTACAAGAAAGGAAGAAGACTATGCAAAATACAAATATGCACTTAATGTAGCTACAACTGAAATCAGACAATCTAAAAGAAGCTATGAGCAAAAACTGGCATGTAACATAAAAAATGACAGCAAGAGTTTTTATGCATATGTCAGGAGTAAACAAAACGTACAAGACAAGGTTGGACCTCTAGAAGACAGTGCTGGAAATATAATATCACAGGGGTTTTTAATGGCGGAAGACCTAAATGGTTACTTCAGTTCAGTGTTTACCAAAGAAGATATTAGTTCATTACCAGTTGCTGATGCTAAATTTCAGGGGGCTAAATCTGACTATTTAGGACCGTTAGTTGTAAACGAAAGAAGCAAACATCATACCATTATTTAAAAAGGGTTCGAGAAATAAGTCAGAGAATTACAGACCAGTGAGTTTAACGTCAGTGATTTGTAAATTATTAGAAAGGTTAATTAAAGACCATATGGTGGACTTCCTCGTTAAGCATAAATTATTAAATTCATCTCAACATGGATTCCTTAAAGCGAGGTCATGCTTAACAAATATGTTATGTTTTTTGGAAGAAATCACTAAGTGGATAGACGTGGGATCGCCAGTAGATATTATCTACTTAGATTTTCAGAAAGCTTTTGACAAAGTGCCACATCAAAGATTACTACTTAAATTAAAAGCCCATGGTATCGGGGATAGCATAACTGACTGGATAGAACAATGGCTGACTGACAGAAGACAACGAGTTGTAGTAGATGGAGAAGTTTCAAATTGGAAATCGGTTTTGAGTGGGGTACCTCAAGGATCAGTATTAGGACCTATATTATTCTTAATTTATATCAATGACTTGGACGACAGTATAACAAGTAACGTACTGAAATTTGCGGATGACACAAAACTGTTTAGAGAGGTTAATACTGATGGTGATAAACAACATTTACAAAACGATCTAAACAGATTAGTGAAATGGTCTGAGAAACGGCAGATGCTGTTCAATTTTGGGAAATGTAAATGCCTACATACAGGACATGGGAACTTGAATGTAAACTATAAAATGGGAGATACTGTTCTGGGTACTACTGTAAAAGAAAAGGACTTAGGAGTTACAATAAGCGCTGATATGAAAGTTTCAGAGCAGTGTGGTATTGCAGCTTCAAAGGGTAATCAAATTCTTGGACTGATTAGAAGAAACATAACATACAAGGAAAAAAAGTTAATTATACCTCTTTATAAAGCAATAGTTAGACCTCATTTAAAATACTGTATACAAGCATGGAGACCATATCGTAAGAAGGATATAGATACGCTTGAACGCAAACAAAGGAGAGCAACTAAAATGATTCCAGAACTTAGAGACCTTAGTTATGAAGAACGCCTGAAAGAATGTGGTTTAACAACTCTAGAGACAAGGAGGTTAAGAGGAGATCAGATTGAAGTTTTTAAGATATTGAATGGGTATGAAAATATTGATAGAAATATGTTTTTCTCACTCAAGAAGGATAGCAGAACTAGAGGACGAGGTAAAATTAGTAAAGGATCAATGTAGATTGGACATCAGGAAGCACTCGTTCTCACAGAGGACAATAAATGAATGGAACAAATTGTCTACAGATTGTGTAACTGCTAGCAGCGTGAATATGTTTAAAAACAAGGTTGACACATATCTCAGGAGGGCGGGTTATAAGTAGGTGAACATTGTTGGACTCTCGATAAGCCAATGGCTTCCTTGTCCACTTGCCATCTGGGCATTTGGCTTGGATGGCAAATCTTGTTAAATCAGTTAGTCATTTGATGATAATCGTACAAGAAGCAATGAGTTAGCGTTCCTCCAGATTCTTCACTTGACTTCAAGTACATCTGGAAATTGATGACATTACGAGCACTTTGAGGGTATCCAAAATGGCCACTATAACCCTTGCCAGTTTTTCTTCCCTAGCCAATATTTCGTCTTTTTCGTCCAACTTTCGTGCGACTATCTATCAAGGGGGTACTAATCGTTTTCATAAAGTCTCCAGGTAGATGTCCATGTATTATAACCCCCACTCACTCACTCACTCACTCACTCACTCACTCACTCACTCACTCACTCACGATCAATCAATCAATCAATCAATCAATCAATCAATCAATCAATCATTCATTCATTCATTCATTCTTTCATTCATTCATTCTTTCATTCAATTAATCCTCTTCGTGCCCGGTGGCACATAAGCCAACAACAAGAGAGCGCCACTGCTGTCGGTCTGCAGCCCAATTGGTGATGGTGTTCCATGTCAGGCCGCATTCTTTCATCCCCTTTTCCACTGTTCGTGGATTCGTGGTTTCATGTTTCTTTCGGGCGACCACGTCTCCTTTTATCATCAGCTGTCCAGCGTAAGGTTGTCTTGTGCAGTGCTCCTTGTGACATTCGGCACAGGGCGTCTCCATCTTCGCCTCTTGATCTGTGCGGCCAGGGATGTTGCGTCTGTTTTGCGGAGCAACTCATCATTGGTGATGGTGTTGGGCCAAAATACCCATAGGATCTTCCGTAGACACCTGTTTTGGAAGGTCTCGAGCTTTGCGCTAGCTTGGCTATCAGTGGTGATAACACCGGTGTATACATTGTCATGTGTGATAACACCGGTGTATACATTATCATGTGTGATAACACCGGTGTATACATTGTCATGTGTGATAACACCGGTGTATACATTATCATGTGTGATAACACTGGTGTTTAAATTGGACAGTAATAACAGTGATAGCTATATTCGTCAACTAATGAAACACCACAGTAATTTTACTACTTCAACTCGTCTACGAAGCTTTCAGAAACAACGCAATCAATCAGCGAAAGCTGGTCATTTGAATTATTTTGGAATTGTCACCATTGTCTAAAGAAGTAGAATTAAGCTACACTGTTGAGTTTATATGGCAAGATTTAAAAAAATAATTAGAACGTATTTTAAAGGAAGCATAACTACCTTTCAGAATCTCCACAAAGTGCTCACTGAAGCTTCCATAACCCTCTTTGTACCTTCTGCTATTCGATGGCATGTGACCATGTTGGTGACTGTCAAATAAACATCGCGGGAAGGTTGTAGCCCCCGTCTCTGTTGATGGCTGGTGTCGTATTTCAATCGCTTCGCTTGCTTGTTCTTTGTCAGAAATTGTCTTCTCTGGCCAGCACTGTGCCATCTTTGGCCTTGGTAAACGTATGAGAACATTCCCTTACATTTATCAATTTTGTTTTATACGAGGTACGGTGAATGACATGACTGAGTTTACAAAGTTCAATGGGTAACTTTTATGGGATTCGGAAACAGCTGGAATCGACAGCAAATTATGGATTCGAACTTCTCTGGATCAACGCCTTAGCTACTCTGGTTAACTGCTCTTCGGTTTAAGGCACAGTGACAACAACGACGCAACGACAACGACAACGACGACGACGACGACGACACCGACGACGACGACGACGACACCGACGACGACGACACCGACGACGACGACGACGACGACGACGACGACGACGACGACACCGACGACGACGACGACGACGATGACGCAACGACGACGACGACGACACCGACGACGATGACGCAACGACGACGACGACGACGACGACGCAACGGCGACTATTGTAGTGGTGATTGCAACTACGACGGCAATCACCATTAATCAAATAATGAATGAAACTTGATGTTACTAGTTTCATTACTAGTGAATAAAGCTTACATTATGAGAAGTGTTTTTGAGGTTCACCTCAAAAGGGCAATGTTTCTTCTTTTAAGTCCGTAAATATTACACATACGGGCAGAGCAAGACTCCACACGGGCGATCTGCCCGCATGGACGGCCTTGAAAACTGACCATGAGCAATCGTCATTAACTGAAAAACACGCAACCTCACACATGGGCGACGGTCATTTATTATTAAGTCATACATATTAATGTTATTGTAAAAAGCGGCCATCATAGACGTAACCACCCCACAATTGATGAGAGAGCAAGAAGGAGAAGAAACGCACACAAACGTCACGTGATATGTTTGCAAAAGGTCGAAGTGTCTCCGAAGCGCGTGAGGATCGACAGAAGTTGTCACTTACGTGCAGATGTATGTTAAGTTATGGCTTCGTGGTTGCAGACATTATAAGATAAATATCACTATTACTAGCAGTGCTAGTACTGCTGCTGCCTCCGCCGCCGCTACTGCTACTACTACTGCTGCAGCTGCAGCTGCAGCTGCATCTGCAGCAGCTGCTACTACAACTGCTTCTGCTGCTTCTGCTCTGTAACTACTGCTGCTGCTGCTGCTGCTGCTGGTGGTGGTGGTGGTGGTACTGGTGCAACTGATTCAACTGATTCTCCTGCAGCAGCTGCTGCTGCTGCTGCTGCTGCTGCTGCTGCTGCTGCTGCTGGTGCTTGTGGTACTGGTGCAACTGATTCAACTGATTCACCTGCAGCTGCTGCTGCTGCTGCTCGTGCAAATGATTCTCCTGCTGCTGTTTCTGCTGCTTCTGCTGCTTCTGTTGTTGTTGCTGCTATTGTTGTTGCTGATGCTGGCGTTGTTGTTGTTGTTGTTGCTGCTGCTGCCGCTGCTGCTTCTTTTGCTGCTGCTGCTGTTGCTGCTGCTGTCACGGTGACAACTACGTCGATCATGAGCAATGGTTAATTGTACTGGAGATGCCGTCCCACGTAAGCAGGCGACTGTCGAGTTATTGTACGAAAAACTTACCGACACCGCCTACCATTTAGAACGCATAATTTATTTATTTATGACACCTAGGTGTGACAACAAGAACAAGTTATTGCAGTCAAGCAGGCGGTTCCACAAAGCAGCTGTCGATGTGCTGCCTCAGGAGGTCTGCCCCGCGACAGAGAGAATCACGCAATGTCTGGCGACGGGTTTTTCCAAAGGTCGGAGTGTCTCCGGAGTGCGCCAGAGCCGGCAAACGTTGTTACGTGTGGGCAATAACGTACTCGTGTATTATAAAATGCTCCCCTTGGCGCTCACCTGTTCACCACACTCCAGTTACGAATTCGATATTAGTTATACTAGAACTCCTTTCAGTGTGGTGAACAATCAACTTTCTGCATTCCGTACAGTTCTTGGCTGAGTTTGAAAAGCTCGACATCAACATCATTCGTAACTTTTACAATGACATCCGTCAGACTGGAAGAAACTGTCTAGCTGTCAAATTGGCGCTTGTAACTAGGTAGGGAAAGGTTGTCTGTTGTAACCGATTCTGCGTGAGCACAGAAGTCATAAGATTAGTATCGCAGTATTTTCGCCGTTATATAATTAAATTATGACTGTAGGTCGTTTAGTTGAGTTAGTTCCGTTTGTTTATTCCGTTGCTGCTGATTGCTGGAATGCCGGTTGACAGACAGTCGGTAGATATTGACAGACAGTCGGTAGATGTTGACAGACAGTCGGTAGATGTTGACAGACAGTCGATAGATGTTGACAGACAGTCGGTAGATGTTAACAGACAGTCGGTAAATGTTGACAGACAGTCGGTAGATGTTAACAGACAGTCGGCAGATGTTGACAGACAGTCGGTAGATGTTGACAGACGGTCGGTAGATGTTGACAGACGGTCGGTAGATGTTGACATACAGTCGGTAAATGTTGACAGACAGTCGGTAGATGTTGACAGACAGTCAGTATATGTTGACAGACAGTCGGTAGATGTTGACAGACAGTTGGTAAATGTTGACAGACAGTCGGTAGATGTTGACAGACAGTCGGTAGATGTTGACAGACAGTCGATAATTGTTGGAATACAGTCGGTAGATGTTGACAGACAGTCAGTAAATGTTGATAAACAGTCAGTAGATGTTGACAGACAGTCGGTAGATGTTGACAGACAGTCGGTAAATGTTGACAGACAGTCTGTAGCGAAACAAATACTAGATGGTTAAAAAGCCGTTTTTGTCCACACGATAATTTCATCTCCGTAAATCCCGATTATTTGACAGTGCATCCGCTGGTGGACTCCCAACCAACTACTTTCGATGATGATTCCAAATGTTTGCTACGTTTTCATAAAACAACTAACAACGTATCCCTGTATAAAATTGTCCTCGGTTTCCTCTAATCGTCATTGGTTGGAATACTTCGTATAAACTGAACACGTTTACTCTTATTTGATGAGTTAAGTTGAGAGTCAATTTATCTGGTCGCCCAGATTCAGGGTAACCAGTAATTTAATTCATCACAATGAAAAGTCATGTTTGACTCCAGTCAACGACGTGTGCGACAAGCGGTGGCGCCACATGACGGAGCCTGGATAATCGAGACGAAACACAGCCGGCTTTGCTCGCTTCGAGTAAACTTGTTTCTACTACGATCCGATGAGTTTTGTTTTAGATTTTGTAAATTTTGATCGTTACATGGAGATAAGAGTATTTTTTACATCGTGACACGTGTATATGTATGGTAGATATATAAGGGTAAATTTGACGGCTCTAGGTGATCATTTTCATGGTTGTGCAAGAAAATAAAAGATCGAGCTGACAGTGACATGCAATCCGTTTGCGAGGTCCGCTTGCCTTCGATCCGACCGGGGCTAGTTGTATACAGGAGCATGTTTTACATAATCATTTTACGAAAACATAACACACATATGGAGTAATCATCGACAGTAATTGGATGAAAGTCCACCAGCTGACACACTGTCCAAACATCAGGAGTTAAGAAGACGAAATTAACGAGGTGTGGATAAAAAACGACTTTATAACTACCTAAAACCTTTTTTGGCTATGCCCACATAATATCACCTGACGCAGCCAATGTTAATGTTTCGTTAATGACACATAAAACATATATACTATACAGTATTAGGGGTTATGCCAAGTAGAAGTTAAATTGAAATTCAGGATTTGTTATCGTCCACGTGCGTTTAACTGCAAAAAATGTGTTTGGGGCAAGTTGTTACAATTGTATTGGGGCAATTTGTTACAACTGTAACAACGCTCGGGCGGCTCGTACCGATGGTTCAGCCAGCGAGTTGAGTGCTGACAATGACTGAAAGAGCAATATTTATTTAACCTCGACGTGTGAACGTTTTATTTCACTTGTTAAACTTAGCGTACTGGTTTAAAACCAGTACTGTAAATGCTAGCAACGTGATAATGTTAAAAACAAATATTTTATTGACTTGTTAATATCTCAGAAGGGCAGGTTACGCAAAAATGACAAATTGTTGGACTCACGATAATCCAATGGCTTCCTTGTTAACTTGCCATCTGGATGTTTTGTCTTGGATGGCAATCTTGTTTTATTAAATTAAATTAAATATTTATGGCACAGCTGTATTTGAGCAATTAATAAATATTGCACGGTTCATTGAAATGTGGATTACACACACGCACGCACGCACGCACGCACGCACACACACACATTTTGCCATTAACTATTAAAAACAATTAGCTTAGCATCAGGTTAACCCAGGGCTGCAATCTTCTCCTGGTCCGCCATCGAAATAAGTTTCGACGACTTGAAGTTTGAAGGCTTCTTTTTCGAGAGCCATTTCTTTAGCAAAGTTGGCTGCGCAGGGCACTTAAATTAACTACATATTGTAATTGTTTTTGCATTACAACCTAATGTCACACAATAAACAATTATTACGCTCGCTTCGAAACAACCGCTATCGCTGTAAACATAATGTGAAATGGTAGAAAATCCCAGTCTCGCTGCGCTTCCAAGTCACCAGTGACGTCTCATCGAATGTTGCCGATAATTGCGGGAAAACATGCATAATCTCAGGCAGACCGATAGAACAGGGTATTATCTGGAATTATTGATTAATTGAATTATAATGACATGTTCGGTGTTGTGGAAATTGAAATATAGATATGTATATATATATACTGCAAGATGTAATATAATGTGATTTTAAGCAATGGTTGTTTTTATTCCTTTTATCCAGGGGACGGGTCACTTCATGTGTTTCAGTGTGTACACATTGTGCGCAATTGTATATATGATTCGTTTACGTGCCAGCCAGCCAGCAAATGTCGTAGACAGAGCTGCCAAGTTGTGTCGAGAAACACGCGAGAGATCATGGCCGGTACTAAACTCTGAAAGGGGTGTCCAGTTTCCCAACAGGACACCACTACTAGTCATTGAAGTGTATGTATGTGCCTGGTTGTATGCCCATGTATATCGTTTTGGGGTTCTTTTGTTGGCTCAGTATTATGTCATTGATCAGTCCATTGCCAGTTTGCAAACGAGGCAACATAAGACCATAAACCAAAGCGCTCACGGGGAGGTCAGACCAACACAGAGTCAGGAAAGAAATTGAAACACGGAAGTGAGCATGGATAGGACACACCCTCCGGAAACCAGTTACCAAAGGTCACGAGACACGCCCTAGACTGGAACCCCCAAGGACAAAACCTGGCCTACCAAAAATAGATACAGAAGATCAGTACAATTAAAACAAAGGGTTGTCATAGGGTAGTCAGTTCTACTTCTTGTTGTACTACCTTTTGTGTTGTACTACCTTTTGTGGTTACTAAGATAGTCACGCTGACCATGGTGGAGTAGTAGTTGCCAGCTCCCACCTCACGCATTCACACAGAAACAAACGTGACCAAGAACAAAGGGGTTTTCAGCACTGGTAACCTTTCGTAGTTTAATCAAATATTAATCAACACCAGTGATTTCAGACAACAAAGATACCTTGCTCGTCATAAATTTGGTTCTGGTCTTGCGTTGTTACTTTGGGTAAACACACGGGTAAGTCCATTGGCATCTATTATCGCTCACAAGGCTATATCAGTCCCAATCTGCTTGTAACAATGGCTGATGGTGTTTCTTGCCTGTGGTATCTTTTTGATATATGTTTGGTTGTGATCGTATTGGTGTCTATATGACTGTTTTAACGGTAGTTAGGAGTCACGTGACCCTGAAGATGTGGTAATCACCTTGACCACCTATTAATAATGTGAAAGCCTCAGTGTAGTGATGTGTATTTGTTGGATAGTCATATTAACACATATGGATGACTACAAGGTAGTAGCATTGACTATTGTCACATTTGTCCCACATCAGGTGATTTGATTATTTTATTGGCTCAATATTCCTGTACAGGTTATTGATCAGGGATAATTTTATAGCCCGATTGAATTTGTGCAATTCCCTAGGCATATACTACATGTGAGGTGATGGAGGACCCTATTGAAATCCAGGTTTTCAAGTGCATCACTTGCCCTTTCAAAGGGAGGTGCTTCGGCCGAATGCTTCGTCACTATTCCGCCATCCATTAACACGAGGCAGGATTTTAGCCAACTTGTAGCATTGATGCACGTCAAAAAGTGTTTAGAAATGTGAGATCCGTCAAGCGCCACTTGAAAGGAAAACATGCAATTTTTTACGACACTCATATCATAAAGGGTGATCAGGGTGATGGTGCACATGTCCAAGGTTATGTGGGACATGCTGGTCATCACAATGATGACATCAACAATGACGTTATTGTTGATAATGTTGATAGAGAAACATATCTCAGAAGATTGACTGCACTGCAGTTGTTACGCCTGCGAGAAGAGAGAAAACTGACATATGTGTCTTGTAGTCATGCATTGGAGGTCATGGCTAACGTAGTTTCAACTAAAGATGATCTTCTACAAGCCAAAGTTCATGGTATTTGCCAGCCTAAAAAACATCAATGCTGATGTTTCTCGTGCATTGCAGGAAGCTATAGACCAAAACACGCATAATTTTCAGTCGGTGGTGGATGAATTTGCCGATGAACGTAGCCTTAATAAATATGTACAGGAAAATGTTTATTGAGCCAGAGGAGCACATCGTAGGTGGCGAAAGGCAACATACAATGCAGTATGTTCCTATTTTTTAAACTATTACTTATGCATGATGACATATCTTCTCCAGTTGTAACGTCCCATCAGAGTCTGGATGGTGTGTTGCGTTATGTTTGTGATGGACAATACTTCCGAAACAATCCTCTGTTTTCTAGTGACCCCAATGCTTTGCACTGCTTTTGATGAGTTTACCTGTGTGAACCCATTTGGTCATGCGGCCAAGGATTTCAAGTTTGGTGCCATTTACTTCCTCCAATTTGGAACCAGAATACCGGTCAAAATTGCATGTCATCCAACTGGCGCCTTTAGCCGATGCAAATAACATCAAGAGACATGGGTTCTCTTTACTTTTAGTGCCTTTTTTGAAAGATCTAAAGGTACTAGAAGATGATGGAATGGAACTACAGAAAATGGATGCGAAGTATCGATTTAAAGGTTCCATATCCGTTGTTTTTGCAGACAACCTTGATATTCATGGAATATTCGCATTTGCTCGCGACTCGCGAGCAGATGAGAGTATCTTACCCTGTCGACAACTTCGAACGATGCACTGTTGCTTCTTACACTGAACAGACACAGCGTGTTACTGAATTTCCAAATATGGCTAGTGTCTACGGATTGAAGAGCTCCTCTAGATTGAATGAAATGCAGTTTTTGTCATGTCATCAAGGGACTCCCATCGGATGTTGCTCATGACTGGTGACTTCAATATCGAACTTCTAAAACATGAATCACATAGTGAAAAAAAACGTTTTATAGATTGTATTTATGGCCTAGGTTTGAATCCATTAATAAATAGACCAGGTCAAATTACGACAAACTCGTGTACTCTAATAGACAATATATTTACCAACCAAATTAATTATTAGAAGTTAGAAGTGGTTTATTAATCAATCAATCAATAAGTCAATAAATGTGAGTTTATTTGGTTACTCATTTACAATGTTGTTACAGGTTTGGCCATAAATCATTTGATTTAGTAGCTCAGGAGATTCTCTGGAAACCCCAAGGGGCTTATTGCGAGAACCACCCATGATATCAATCAATGATATTAGTGATCATTTGCCGATATTTGCGTTGTGTAAATTTGAAGTAGAAAAAAACAATGAAACATTTAAAAATGAAAGAAATGTAAAAGATGATAATGTATTTTTGTTTATAGAAGGTCTAAGGCAAGAAAAGTATGACGATGTGAAAAAAAGATAATATAGACATGGTATACGCACATTTTTTCAACATTTTGAATATATTGTATAACCTTCAGATCAAGCAGATGTGTAAGAAAAAACCCTGGTTTACCAATGGCTTAAGAAATGCGGAGTCTCGATATAAAACGTATAAAAATAAATCAACTTATATATTAAGATTGGCCGAAAAAGCATATTATAGTAAACTGCTTTAAGAAAAACTATTTTTCAACACTGTGATACGTAAAGAACGCCAGTCGGGGAATTATCCAACGTATCTAATGTTTGGGGGTAGACGCATCTCTAACAAAAAGATATGGCAAGTGAATTTAAATTTGTTTAGTAATGTTGGTTCTAAGCTTGCGAAGGACATCACAAATCCTTATGAAAATATTTCTATATATGATTATTTAGGTAGTAGGATTTAATTTTGTTCTCCTAAAACCCGTAAATTAGGAAGAGGTCATTAATACAATGAAAGCATGTACCCAAAAACAATCTGCAGACTTGAAGACATAAGCATACATTGTCGCTAAGATCATATCTGTCATACGCAAACCTCTCACGCACGTCTGTAATAGTTAATTTAGAACTGGGGTGTTTCCATCAAGAATGAAGATTGCAAAGTAATACCAATCTTTAAAAACGTTGAAAAAACTACCCTTACCAATAACAGGACAATTTCTCTCTTGCCGCAATTCTCAAAAATACTGTAAAAAATTTCTTCAGTTAACTGCTTCATGTGAGATATCAAAGCTTCATACATGCGACCTCTTTCCAATGCTTATTCACTTGTGAACTCTTTGTCTCTGCTCAATAGGTCTTTCTGTAACTCGGTGTGTTTATTTCCAGGAATGAACTGTTCCAACACACGCTCGTTTGTTTCACGTTTATCGCGAAAGTCATTGTGCTTGTAACTTTAGTCTAGTCATGAAGTCATCCACGGACTCACAGTCCTCTTGTCTGCAGCTTAGCTATCTACAATATATCAAAACTAGTAAAATTCATACTTTTTGCAGATGAGACGAATATATTTTGTGCTGGTAGCAACCTACTAGAATTAGAGAACACGCCTAATTGTGCATATGGTTTGCTCTGAACAAGTTATCACTGATCCTGTCAAAAACCAATCATGTTATTCAGGAACCGTCCGCCCGATGTTGACATTAATCTGTGCATAAATAACGAAAGAATAACCGGAGTATATGATTGAAACCACATTTCTGGGTGTATTTATTGATGACGATCTGAAATGTCAAAAGTTGCAGCAATCATGTTCAAGGCCAGTTTAATTAATGAAGACGGAATATATATATATATATATATATATATATATATATATATATATATATATATATATATATATATATATATATATATATATATATATATATATATATTGTATTGTTCTTTGTTTTTGTCATACAGCAATTATTGTAGTGAAATATGGGGTAACACCTACGCTGCAAACATTTACTTCATCACGGTATTACAGAAACGAGCAGTTTGTCTAGTTTGTAGCGCAAAATGCCTAAAAAAACGAACTACCAGATAATTTATCCAAAAATATTACGCTTTATGAGTCAACATACGGTACCAGACTGAGAAACACCTTCAGTTCTTAACGTGTAATATAAAATCAATGTGTTATTCTATTTATGGTGTGAAATTATGGAATTCTCTACATAAAAGTATCATTGGATGTAGAGGCATACAAGGATTTAAAAACTACTATAAATTATATCTTCTCTCTATGCATTAGGTCCAAAGAAAGAAGCAATCATAATAAAACATAATATGTTGTACACATATTATCTAGGTATTTATAACTTAGCATTTTCTCATATACCATATATTATTAGTATATATAATTACTCGGGTTGGCGGTGAACCATAAATACGTATTATATTTCTATTCACCCCCTTTCCTCGAACTATTACTAATAATTACTAATTTTGAATATAGTGTTGTATTCTATTTTACTATTGTGGAGTTTGAAGTGTTTGTTGGAAATAAAATATTGATTGAGCTAGAATGTTGCAGTGGATACTAGGTAGGTTTAGTTTTTCGCAAAATTAATTTGAAATGAGACTAGCAAAACATCGAATTGATTAAGCACCTTTAAGATATGAATGTAAAACAACTGCCAAATGATTGTGTTAATGCTAGTAATGTGAATATTTATTAAAAAAATAGACTTGACTGATATCTGATAAGGGCGGAATATACATAAATGGTAACATTGTTGGAATCTCGATAAGCCAATGGCTTCCTTGTCCACTTGCCATCTGGAACGTTTTGTTTGGGATAGCAATCTTGCTAAATCTTGCTAAATGTCTTGCCGTCGAACAACTTCGTCGAAAACACTTCAAACACGATCAATAAGTTCAATTTCTAAGATGATGTAGCAAGACATGGCTAATAAACGTGTGTATACACTGCGAGCGCTATACTGCTAGTAGTTGCTTCTCGTCGCATTGTCTCAATTCAGTCTGGGATGCAAAAATACGGGTTTTAATCGTTGTCTCTGGCAGAATACACAAACGTGAACATCATTCATTCTTAGTGGCGCTATTTTACAAAGCGATCACGAATAATAAGGGAAGTGTATTCAAGGTAAATGTCAACGCACATCACGTGTTCTCGAATTGTGAGTTTCGTGTTTGTTAACATAATATACACCCGACATTTTTGGACGAGGAGAAACAAATATCCCAGGCTACCCCAAATATATTATTCTCTGTCATACACCCTCTGCTGCAGCAGGATATGTTGTCTTAGCGCATAGGTCATTAGTTTAAATACACCGTGCGACCTTGGCGAGGTTTCAGATAATAACAAATTAAATGATCGTCCTTTCGACACTTGGTCCACTATTTCATACGTTAATCAAATGAAAATTAATGTAGTATAATGTTTAGTTCATACATAGAGATTGTGATTGTAACACTGCTCAACTAGTCGCTGGAGCTCAGAGACGAGCCAGTTACCGCATAAGTCGATGGCAGGTAACGTTAATCTCACAAATTCACAATCCATTCATTTTGTACTTAAGCTCGCGTGCATACAACCGACGTAGGGTGTTAGAGGAAATGGCTTCAAGTAAATCAATGCAAATCAAATAGCTTGGATAATACAATATGCTGCACTATTGTGTGAACTGGCTGTCATCCACATGATGCAATCTCAGTGAAAAAGTAGTGAGAATTATCAAACTTTGCACTGTACAAAACAACGCTTTAAACTAATACCAGTGAGCCTTCTTTACAAACAAGTCTACGTTAGCGTCAAAGACTCGGCCCAGAAATATATCTTAAGAAATACTTTGCGAGTTTACACCGAGCCGCCATCATGGGGATGGCAGACAAACGTTGCTATCGTGTCAGTGTGACGCAGCCCGGAATTCATTAGCCTTGATACTGCCATCGACCGGAAACTGGAAAACGTTATTAGCATACCAGCTAATAATGCCACCGTACGCCTATCAATTATTTCCTCGGTCCCCTATCCTGCATCATCAGCTTGGTGTTCATAGTGCCCAAATGCTCATGGATACGTATTCTGACCCACAAGTGTATACCGTGACTCGCCTGTAGATGCAATTTTTATATTCGGTTTTGCTAGATTCGACATTTTGAGCCATTAGTGGGATTTGGTTAGATTCGCGAAGCTGTGCAAACCCAAGTTATTTCAAATATGAAAATCTAACAGTATGTTGAAATCCATTTTTGCAGGTGAATTTATTTATGAAACCTTTTAAACTCTTTTCGAGTATGCTCCCGTTTACATTGGTTATAATATGTTTAATAAAAAACTGCTCCGTAAATTACTCAGAATTCAACTATATTCTCGGAACATGTTTTAAATGCATATCTCTTGAACGAACTATACACCGGACCAACCAAATCTAGGATCGGCACGTATCGTACGTAACATATTATGATTAAATGTGCCTTTATATCAAATAGGGTTGTTTCGCACAAAAGAACGCACAATTACTGAAATATGAAAAATGATAAACTGCCCTTTTGCGAGTGCGCTAGTTGACAAATGAAAGTAGCCGCGTGTCCATGTGTGTCCACGTGTGTCCATGTGTGTCCATGTGTGTCCATGTGTGTCCATGTGTGTCCATGTGTGTCCATGTGTGTCCATGTGTGTCCATGTGTGTCCATGTGGCCCACGCCGTTCTTTTACAGGCAAAGCCAACATAATGAAATTAGCGCTAAAACAATGCACCATCTGATTGTATTGGAATTTTCTAGTCTGTACTACTTTTTGGTGATGATGTTGGTGATGATGATGATTATTATTATAACGATGATTATTATGATGATGATTATGGTGATGATTATGATGATGATGATGATGATGCGTAGTCATGGACTCAGTTAGGCCATTAGCGTCAAACACGCCTCTTACACACCTTTTAAGGGCATAACCCTGCTTAAGAGTTCATAAGAATATTAATGAAACGGTATCCAGACATCTCCTTTTGACGCTAGGTTGACACCAATGGAATCACTTATTCAGCAGACGTGGTGCATGGTATATATATTATCTATTTATCTATTGTTTAATCTTGACTGTCTTTAACTATGTTTGTGTCAGCGCCTTTGAACAGGGTCACCTGGATCCATGGCGCTCCAAAAGTGGGCTAATTATTATTAATATATATATATATATATATTCATCATGCTTCTGTTAGCAAATTCATGTTGAATTGTACTTACCTTACATGGATGTTGTTGTGTGTGCGTTGTTTATAATAAAACAAAATATAATTATTGTAAGTTGGCTGACAATTAATTTTATTATGTTTAAGCTTTTCTTATAATAAAAAGTAAATGTCGCATTGACATGTTCTGCAGGCATGTTAAGTAGGTTTGCTATGTTACATCGCAAGATTTACATGTAAATATAACTAATGGGTATGCATCAGCAACATCACATATTGAACAACAAACAGCGTTATGGAAATCCTGGCTTTGACTGTTTAATGGCTGTCAACAAATATACAGACACGTGGCTAGTGACTCGTTCCACAGTTCCATGCCAAAAACTAGATATTCCACCACTGCTCCAATTAAGGCCAACCATACTAACCCTGAATATGAACCTAAAATGTAACAAAATATGGGTGCCATCAGCCCTAAGCTTGAACGCAAATGTAAAATTGGTGTAATATATACTTGAAATGAACATAAAATTATAAATAGTGATAGCAGTGCTGTAATATAAAATAACTAAGTTTGCTATTAAAAATCCATTACATAGATTAGTGATTGATCATGTAGAAGCTTCACGTGCATGACAGCACTCATTTCTCTGTTCAAGTATGCATTGTTGTAACGTTATTCTGGATAAAACGTTGACCTATTTTAGTGGAATGGAGTGGTCTGATGGATTATTTTACAATCCACCAAAGCAAACAGGACAAATGAATACAAAAGAAAAAAGTATGAATATAAAGAGACACCTGAATAATTATGTTGAACGCATTTGCGCACTTTTGTAGTCGATGGTGGCATCTTTGCATTGTTGCGTAAAAGTATCCTTGGCCAATTCTGAGTGCATAATACCATACATTTTTCTATTCAAGTTCCGTTGTTGCTAGCAAATTATGTAAGACTTGGAATCCAATAAATTAGTCCCAAAACCATCAAATAGTGTAACACGTATTGAGACTTGAGGCAATTGAGTTACAAAGAACATGGTGTGTTCAGTTAATCACCATATTGAACATGCCATAAAGAACAAGTATCATAGCCATGTAAGTCACATGTCGGGTTTGATATGTATGTGACATGGCATTCGCTTAAAGGGAAGCTGCCTGAAAATATTACACAAAAGGGAAATCATTCCTGACTACAAAGATTCTCGTATCAAGGATTTAAGTAGTATTTCAACTAACTACCTCCTAACACTGCGAGTGGATGAGACGTTAGTAGTGTTCTGGACGATGTCTATTATTGCAGATAACACACGCCCGTGCACGCTCACGCACACCCGCACACAACGCACATGACATAGAAAGGAACCAATGAACACAAAGCGTAGACCCTTGTGCACATACATGATTCAGACACCAACCTTTCTTTAGCAGCAGTCTACAAAACTAGGTTGATCGTAAAAAACAGAATAAGGCATTTAATTAGAAAAGTTAATTGTTCAAATAACAATTAACTCGAATTAAATTAACGTCACACATTTCCCAAGTAGTGCGCATTGACTGGTATTTTGTCAATATATATATATATATATATATATATATATATATATATATATATATATATATATATATATATATATATATATATATATATATATATATATATATATATATATATAACCCTTGTGGTAGTTAATTAGCACACGCCTAATATATATATGTGTGTGTATATATATATATATATATATATATATATATATATATATATATATATATATATATATATATATATATATATATATATATATATATATATATATAGCATTAGTATCAATAGTAGCAGTAGTATCAATATTCAAAATGTCATAGGAAAAACAACAGACCATATTATTGTTATAAATATTTTGTAGATATGTTTCACTTAATATTATGCTTACAGCTAACGAGAATAGGTTTTGTAGTTACGATTATTTCAAATAACAATTAACTCGAATTAAATTAACGTCACACATTTCCCAAGTAGTGCGCATTGACTGGTATTTTGTCAATATATATATATATATATATATATATATATATATATTAACCCTTGTGGTAGTTAATTAGCACACGCCTAATATATATATGTGTGTATATATATATATATATATATATATATATATATATATATATATATATATATATATATATATATATATATATATATATATATATATATATATATATATATATATATATATATATATATATATATATATATATATATATATATAGCATTAGTATCAATAGTAGCAGTAGTATCAATATTCAAAATGTCATAGGAAAAACAACAGACCATATTATTGTTACAAATATTTTGTAGATATGTTTCACTTAATATTATGCTTACAGCTAACGAGAATAGGTTTTGTAGTTACGATTATTTCCAGTATGTAAAGATAGCGAAAGCGCTCCAAGCGCTGGTCAAAGCAAATGAACCGGACAGAAAAGCCAGCGTGTTGATGTTAATCGAAGACATTAGAACACCGCGTATTGCCAAGGCCGTCGCCAAGATTAACCACGTGGCAAGTCCCACGTGACTGACGATGACGAAGCGTTTCCGTCTGGAGTCGGACATTTCTACCGGCGCATCTTCTTCGTCACACGATAGTGACGATTGCCCGGCGAGTTTCGCTTTGTAGGACAAGTCGATTATGCTGACGCGTGTCGATCGTGATTGTTCACAGCCAGTAACTGGAGCCGTGGGCCATGCAATGACAACGACGCCGAGAACAATATTAACAACAACAGGCACAAGGAGAACGTAAGTGGCGCGTGACATCACATCCTCCGTAACAAAGCACATCGAAATGGAATAGTCAGGCGCGAATATGTTCAATAATATCAACGAAACAAAAGAGACGATAGTAATTACAACAACATCTCTTAATAATTTCACCATGCGCGAGCTGTTCTGATTTAGCAGCGCCACCTCGTCGTCAAATGGCAGTAACATAGACACCTGGCGCGCGACGGCGACAATGCCGCTAATTGCGCCAGGGACCAGAGCAGTATCGAGGCTGTATTGCGCGCATTGCATTGTCAAGGTTAAGTCACCTCCGGCGTGGAACAGCTATAGTGGCCGTAGAACGATCCAGACGATAGCAGCGCAGAGAGAGAAGTCGATGATACTCGAGTAGTGCAGGATGAGGCGGAACGTCTCCCAGCGGACTGGGAATCGACGGCGGGTAGTTATCCAGAAGATGTAGACATTGGAGAAGAAGCCCACCGCTAGTAGAACGGCCACCAAGGACGAGAACGTCTGAATGCTCGACAGCCACATTATGCTCTCGGTATCCATGTTAATGGCCTGCTCATTGCAGTTGCTCCAAACAATTTGTCCAACCATCTTATGAAGTTCTTTCCGCGTCGTCTGCAACTGAAATACAATAGCAACATACGTTACATACATTTTCAATTACTAAATATTTCAACGTCGTCGATTTTTGTGGCAGTTCCGTTGCACCGTTTGCAGAATGAATGTAGACTGGTACACATATTTCATATGACAGGGCTTTATGTTTCCTGTGGTGTCGACTGCGAAGTGAATCGCTGGTCTAGTTTCACGTGTGGCCGCAGCTCGTTTGATGTAGGAATAAGGGAAAGGCGGATACATAAGTAAAAGTCGGTAATGGGCATATTTTAATGCCAGGTTGTATGCATCACAAGTACACCAGTAAACATAATCATTGTACATACAATTATTATAACCGAGTATAACTCATTATTTGTGTACCCAATAACACAACAGTGTATGCTCACAACCAATCAAACTGGTAACCACCATAATACATCAAAGGTGAGGGGCTACCTGCCACAGGCACTACTCCATAGAGAGAAGTGCCACCCCCACCCATACATGGTTACAGAAAACATCAAATAGGTAATCATCACACTACATCAAAATTTATGGGCTACCTGCCTATACATCACATAAACATCAAAGTTGATGGGATACATGTCTATACATCACATAGACATCATACATAATCCATGCTACGACATGTATTGCAACATTGTGAAATCAGAAGTGGAGGAGAGGAGGAGGTGGTCAATTAAAATTGGTAAATATCAACTCACTTCGATGACTTTCAAAACCGGAATGGCAGCGCCTGGCCACCCCAGCGGTCAACAGGTGCGTGCGTTGGACGATACCACTCGCGTGGCAGCAGGGGTGGTAGGGTTGCATTAATAGTACATTGATGTTCCAATCATCCATCACAGAAACATAAACAACTTTTTTACTGTGCTAATAATTTGTGCTAATATGTTCCCTGTGGTGTCAAATGCGTAGTGAGTCGTTGGTCTAGTTTCAAGTGTGGCCGCAGCTCGGTTGATGTAGGAATACAGGAAAGGCGGATACATCAGTAAATGTTGGTAAAGGGCATATATTAATGCCAGGTTGTATGCATTACAAATACACCAGTAAACGTAGTCATTGTACATACAAGTCGATTATAACCAGTTATTGATGTACCAAATCAAACAACAGAGTATGCACACAACCAACCAAATTGGTAATCACCATAATACATCAAAGGTGAGGGGCTTCCTGCTACAGGCACTACTCCATAGAGAGACGTTCCACCCCCAGCCAAGGCCTTGTTCATGTTTTTAAATGTTACTTGGTAATAAACCGTATGAATCTGAATATGAATGGAATGGCTTGCCATCATCTGTTTCCTTGCTGTTGACATCTTTGCTTGGCATCTGACGGTATCTTTCTTTTATACTAGTCTGGCTATGGTTGTTTCTGCTACGTAGTTCGCACACTATACTGCGATTAATTGTACTATACTGGGCAACGCTGGGAAAACATTCGAAAAAAATACGGATTTCAATTAAAGCAACGTGACAGGTCTACACTTTATGCTTGAAATCTGCAGATTATCCTGTCTATTTATATATATTTAGTATTTTATTATAAAATGTAAACACTCCTGAATACTGCTGAAAAGCCTTGTAGTGAGAATATAAACATGCAGAAGTGCATCTAACGGTCTATCCTGTATCTAATTATATCTCCACTGGCTTATTTTAGTTTGGTATCATGGTAAAATACGTAACAGATTCAGTCGCATGGTCTGCCGTATATGTCGCTCAAAATGACCCATATTCATAGGCTATACGCGTTCGAGTTACGCCCCTTGAGTGTTTTTATTTACCTTGAAAAGTTGACACAGCATCTACCGTCTTGCGTTCCAACCGACCACGTGAGTGGTAGTTGGTGACTTTTACGGATGTTGACCCACAAGGGCACGCTATTTATCTTCTTACAAACATGGATCGGGTAAATATGCACACAACCAGATCGTCGTCAACGTACAAAACAAAACAGTGTAAGCTATACATTGAGCACACCATGTAAGTGAATTGACCATTTACCGAAGAATCACGTTAGCTGATGAGTAGCGAGTTTCAGCGTAGATCTCACCACTCCTTTAGGTCGCACGGCCGTGTTGACCAACAAAGAACCTATGTAACCTTACCGTGAACGGTCTCAACCCGTCGTCGTTCCCAGAGAAGCAAGCAGGTAATGAGAGGCACTCGGGCACAACAACGACAAGGCCACTGCAGCGCAGCACTGAGGCGTGTCGCCTCTACGATGAAGCGTGCTCGGTGACTGTTGTTGACATTCGACCTGCGTTGATTCGCGTCGGGTCGTCACGTGTGTGCACAAGTTATCTTGCAGTGGTAGAAAACGGCGACGTGTACACATCTCAGTCGTAAGAATGCATACACGTTACGATCAACTGATCAACTCGACGCAGCCCGACTCGCAACAACACCAATCTAATTGAATCGCGACGATTGGTCCAGAATTAAATCTTACTTTTGTCACCTCTGACATTTTATCACCAGCGTATCAAAATATTCTTGCTCTTACTTACTGTAAATTGTACAATGTATTACAAAGTGACCAACGTGGGCCACCAACATCGCGGTTCAAACGATGCACTGACAATTCATGGAACCTATCTAGATTATTTCCATAATTTGCTTTACCGCATTACTGTAGGAAAAACATGTTAATGCAGTGAATTCCTTTAAACGTCCCTCCTCAATTAGATTCTTTCGCTAATCTCATTTCAAGTTCATTTTGCGAAATATTAAACCTACCTATAATCCACTGCGACGGCCATTTGTGCATTTTGTAATGTAATTTTTTTATTATCATCCAAACTATTAAATTACTTAATGTTTGGTAAAACATTAATTGAAGTAAAAATGGAAACGCTGAAAAGTCACGAATTTCACCCTTGGGGAAATTCCATAACTTTGTCATGTAATCGGCGAGAGGGTGGAAGCCACGCCCATGATTGGAATTGACCCGCAAAGTGTTTACCATTTGCGATATCCACTATTTGGAGCCTTACTATGTTTGGCGACTAAAGTTAATTCTTTCGATCATTTGAAAAAAAATACGCATTAAAAATTCGACAGCGGATGTTACTTAAATTATTCACACGCTACATATTTGGACACCAACTAACCGGATTTAACAAGATTTAACAAGAAGATTTAACAAGATTTGCCATCCAAGCCAAAGGCCCAGATGGCAAGTGGACAAGGAAGCCATTGGCTTATCGAGAGTCCAACAATGTTCACCTACTTATAACCCGCCCTTCTGATATATGTGTCAACCTTGTTTTTAAACATATTCACGCTGCTAGCAGTTACACAATCTGTAGACAGTTTGTTCCATTCATTTACTGTCCTCTGTGAGAACGAGTGCTTCCTGATGTCCAATCTACATTGATCCTTTACTAATTTTACCTCATGTCCTCTAGTTCTGCTATCCTTCTTGAGTGAGAAAAACATATTTCTATCAATATTTTCATACCCATTCAATATCTTAAAAACTTCAATCTGATCTCCTCTTAACCTCCTTGTCTCTAGAGTTGTTAAACCACATTCTTTCAGGCGTTCTTCATAACTAAGGTCTCTAAGTTCTGGAATCATTTTAGTTGCTCTAGGCTAAATCAGTTGAGGATGGAGTGTTAAGTACAACGGCTGAAACAAACATTGGTTGACCAGTGATATGCCATTGACCCAGAAATAGTACGACCGTGCACGCAGAAGACAACAACTCGCGCCACGTACATTTCACCTGCAGAAACAGTCGCCCCGGTGATTATGCAACTTCGGTCACGCGTGGCCGGGCAGAGTCGTATTGCTTTGTTTCACGAGCCGTAGTTAAGCACTTTGGCAAACATCTTTCAGAAGGTCACACTAGGAGAATTAGGGTCGTCTCATAAGTTCTCAACGCACAAAAACGCATTGGGTTTAGCATTGGTTCAGATGGCCACCCTCAGTACGTGGTGTGGGACATAACATAATGCGCATATTGCCAATCAAAAAGCATCAGTTTGTCCGGCGAAATAATTTGTTGATTTCCGGAATCTTGGTGCACCAGCGATTTGAAATTGGTGTAGAAAATAAAAAAGGTGGAATATCGAATAGAATAAGCATTACTATTGCATATATATTATACATAAACGCATTGTAGACATATATTAGAAAATAGTTTTTGTTAATTATTAGTCAGATGCAGGATTTTAGAGTAAGTTAGTTCTGGACTCCGAAAGGGAACTCAGTGAGCGATAGTAGGGTTGTTTACCATTCGAAATTTGAGGTAGCATAGTGATTAGTCAGAAAGCGTGGGATTATTGGTTAGAATAAGTATTACTATTACACATATACTATATACAAACCTCTTATAGACATATATTAAGAAACTGTTTTTGTTAACATAGGCAGTATTTTTTTCGGACTCAATTTCAACGAGCGATAAGGGGGAGTTTGTTTACAGGTCGTGAATTAAACTGGTGTACCAAACTATCGTATACATTGTTAAATATATATTAGATAAAGTAATACATTTACATAAATTACATACATAAGGTAATATCTGACATAGTTGTAGTAAACGATTTCGGCAAAAAGGAATTAACAGCAGGATTTTAGCGTAAGTTCGTTTACACTGACTTCGTTTTTTAGTTTACATAGTGTTCTCCGTATTCGCTAGGTGGCAGGCGTTTTTTGTTGCTCGTGCGAGCTTAGTAGAAAAGACATAGTTAGCAAGTATATTAGCCTAAAGTGTTCTTTTGAACACAAAAAAACTGCCTTATTCAATGCTAACGTAGCAATCACATTAAGTCTAAATTTTATGATGGCGCCGTGCAAACGGCAAGTAAAGGCCACCAGGCATTTAATATGCAACAGTTGTAGCAACTGGGTGGAGTTCGTTAAGTCCGGGTGCAAAAAGTCCTGTGCTGACGTTCAGGCGGATAGTTTTAGTTTTGAGTGTATGGGATGTACGAGGATGGAGGAACTTGAGGTGGAGTTAGAACAGCCGAGGCTGCTCGTTGTGGCAGTGGTGGGAAGGGAGCAGGTGGATTGCGCCAGTGGTTCTGGCGGGGGACAGTAGATGATAAAGTGGGGGAAGATGACGAGGAAGATACTAGGGAGAGCTCACCTCAGTCTGGGAGGAGGCTGAGGGGAGGTAAGGTGACAGGTCGTAGGGAGACAGGACGTAAGGAGACGGGACGTAGGGAGACAGGACATAAGGAGACGGGACGTAGGGAGACAGGACGAAAGGAGACGAGAAGAAAAGAAATGGGAGGGAAGACAAATGGATCGAAGGAAAGAGGAGTGGGGGAGACAGTAGCGAAGAAGTCGGTGGGCAAGGAGACGACAGTTAAGGCGATGGGAGTGAGGGAGACGGGAGGGAGGGAGGGTGTCAGGAGGGAAGGTGACGGGAGTGCAAGTTAGCCAGGCGACGGGAGGGAAAGTTGACAGGTTGATGAGTGAGAGAGAGCGTGATAACAGTCTGCCACCAAGTGACAAGACTGCAGGCCAGAATGTGATGGAGGGATCCATCGGAAGAGCTATTCCGAGGCAGTGATAGAGGGGGTGAGAAAGAGAGTGAGGGTATTTGTGGGGGACTCAGTAGTTAGGAAGACAGACATAGTCTTAAACAAGGGAGATGGCGTGGTAGTTTGCTTGCCTGGCGCCAAAATAGAGGCGATAACTGAGAGGGTAGAAAACATCGTGGGTTCGGGCAAGGGTGGATCTGTTTTAGTACACGTTAGTACAAATAACGTAGAGAGGGAGGGTACAACTGCCTTAGTTAGGAAATACAAGAATTTGGTCAGAACACTAAAACAGACGCGGGTTGAACAGGTAATATTGTTAGGGATTTTACCAGTAATAGGAAGGAGGGGTCATAGATATCGAAATTGCCGGGGGATGGCAATAACCATGCTAGTCGAGAAGCTATGTAGGGAAGAGGAAGTTGGTTTTGTGGATTTGTGGGGAAGTTTTGTTGGAAGGGCGGATATGTACACGAAGGACGGGAAGTGGAAAGGGGGCACCAGTATTTGCGGATGGGCTCTCAACAGCAGTAGACAGTGGCATGGGTAGCATATCAGATATTTTTGGTAGTAAACAGTATTTAAACTAGAAGCGCAGGGGGGTTATTTAAATATGCCTCAAGCAGGACAAGAGGCCACTAGTACAGATAAACCAATACCATAATGTCCGAAAAACATGTCTGAAGCAGGTTATAGATGCATGTGTTTAAATGCTAGGAGTATAGTAAATAAGAAAAACGAATTAAACATTATGGTAGAAGATATTGACCCTCACATAATTGGTATAATCGAATCATGGGCCAACACAGACGTTACAGATGCTGAATTAGGATTGACAGAGTACGTAATGTTTAGGAGAGATCGAATAGGAAGAAGGGGAGGGGGAGTTATTTTATATGTTAAAGAATCTATTCAGGCTTATGAAATAAAATTAGAAAGCGAAGCAGATTACGATGAAGCTGTTTGGTGCAAAATAGTTTCAAGAAATTCAAAATTAACTATTGGATTAGTTTACCAAAGTCCAAACATAAACGAAGAGGATAACACAAAAATACAAAATGCTATAAAGGAAGTTAGTAAAGGGGAATGTATCATAATGGGAGATTTTAACCATGGACATATACAATGGAAATCTCTAGAGAGTACAGGGGGTGAGGACCAACAATTTCTATTTTTAATTCAGGAGAGCTGAAATGTATTAGATATGGTTTTATCACCACAAAAAGAATTAGTGGACAATGTACACATACATGAACCATTGGGTAAAAGTGATCACAATCAGATACATTTTGACATCAATGTAAAATCAGAAAGTAAATATAAAAAACGTATAGGAGAAACTTCCACAAAGGTAACTATAAAGATATGAGAAAATACTTAGCAAAGCTAGATTGGAATAACATGCTGATGAATAAGACCGGAATTGAATGTTGGAATATTCTAAAATATGAAACTGAGAGTATCATCGATAAATTTGTTCACTTGAACAAAAAAAAAAGGAAAACTATCTAAAAAGAAACACTTGCCAAAAGAAGCTATTAGAAAAATAGTGTTTAAGCAAACTATATGGAGGGTTCATAGGCGTACCAGAATTATGAAGACTATGCAAATTACAAAGAGGCACTTAACCTAGCTACAACTGAAATTAGAAAATCTAAAAAACCTTTGAAAAAAATTGGCAGGTAATATAAAAAATGACAGCAAGAGTCTCTGTGCTGATGTAAGGAGTAAACAGAAAGTTCGAGATAAGGTCGGACCACTGGAAAACAACAGTGGAAACATAATTTCAGACGGGTTTCAAATGGCAGAGGTCCTGAATGAGTATTTCAGCTCAGTTTCTACCACAGAAGATATCAGCTCACTTCCAGTTCCATTTACTAAATTTGAGGGCAATACATCAGAACATTTAGGGCAGTTATCTGTAACTCTTGAAATGATTGCAAAGAAAATTAAGAAGATGAAAGATGATAAATCACCTGGAGTTGATGGGATACCACCAAAACTGCTTAAGGAAATTGTTGAGCAAATTAGTACACCATTTGCAAAATTGTTTAACTTGTCACTAGAAGAAGGAATAATTCCTTCAGAATGGAAAGAGGCAAACATTACGCCGCTATTTAAGAAGGGATCGAGGAACAAGCTAGACAATTACAGACTAGTGAGTTTAACATCAGTTGTAAATTACTCGAAACATTAATTAGAGACCACATGGTGGAATTCCTTGTAAAACGTAAATTAATAAATACGTCTCAACATGGGTTCCTAAAAGCAAGGTCATGTCTAACTAATCTCTTATGTTTTTTTGAAGAAATTACAAAGTGGGTAGATGACGGTCATCAGTGGATGTAGTCTACTTAGATTTTCAGAACGCTTTCGATAATGTGCCACATCAAAGATTGTTACTCAAACTAAAAGCCCATGGTATAGGCAATGATGTAATCAACTGGATAGAAAAGTGGCTTACACACAGAAAACAGAGAGTAATAGTAGATGGTGAGATTTCAAACTGGAAATCTGTTTTGAGTGGGGTATCACAGGGATCAGTATTATGCCCTATACTATATATATATATATATATATATATATATATATATATATATATATTGATTTGGAAGATAACATATCTAGCAAAGTACTCAAATTTGCCACAAAAGTATCCAGAAAGGTTTCTAATGATACAGATAAACACAGTTTACAGGATAATCTAGATAAATTAGTTAAATGGTCAGAAAAATTGCAAATGTTATTCAATTTTGGGAAGTGTAAATGTACACACATAGGACATGGAAACATGGACGAAGAGTATAAAATGGGGGTGCTGTACTAGATAGAACCACACAATAAAAGGACTTAGGAGTAACATTTAGTGCTGACATGAAAGTTTCAGAGCAATGTGGTATTGCTGCTTCGAAAGGAAATCAAATTCTAGGGCTAATTAGGAGAACCATCATGTATAAGGAGAAACAGCTAATTGTACCCATGTACAAACCAATAGTTAGACCACATTTGGAATATCGTATTCAAGCATGGATACCATATCGTAAAAAGGACATAGACAAGCTAGAAAGAATACAACGAAGAGCAACTAAAATGATTCCAGAATTGAGAGACCTTAGTTACGAAAGTCGCTTATTACAATGTGGTTTGACAACACTAGAGACCAGGAGACTAAGAGGAGACCAAATAGAAGTGTTTAAAATAGTGAATGGTTATGAGGATGTTGACAGGAATATGTTCTTCAAACTTAAAGAAGGCAGTAGAACCAGAGGATACAAAGCAGCATTAGTTAAGGAGCAGTGTAGGTTGGACATGATAAAGTCCTCTTTCTCACAAAGGGTGATAAATGAATGGAACAAACTGCCAAATGATTGTGTTAATGCTAGTAGTGTGAATATGTTTAAAAATAGAATAGACATATATTTGATAAGGGCGGGTTACACACAGATCAGAAAATTGTTGGACTCTCGATAAGCCAATGGCTTCCTTGTCCACTTGCCATCAGGAACTTGTTGTTTGGGATGCCAACTTCGTTAAACCTGGTTAAACCTTGAAACGTCGTGACGACCAAAGCATCACCAACCATACGTAATGATGTACGCATTCGTGGACTTTGAGAACGTATGCGATCACCCCTTAGCGTCCAGTAGATTACACTGGTGTGGTTGGGAACAGTCTGGTAAGGGGGCTGAATAAGCCTATATTGGAAGATAAGCTTAATACCAATTTTTCCAATCACATGACACAGTATTTCTTACATAGAGTAGTGTAAACCTTATAAGAGGGTGAAGATTCTACAAAAGAATAATTACCCGGAATTGAACGTTCTATTTTGAATTCTCACCCCCGGGTGTTGATTCTGGGTGATTGCTGTTGAATGACAGTCTGACCTAAAAAGGTACAACATACAACGTCGGCCTCGAATGTTGAATTCCCAAACGTCTGTTCCAACCAATGCTGCGTTCCAGTGCGCTCCAGTTCACGACATGCAAATATAATCCGGTGAACTCGCAATTACCAGTCGAGAAAATTCACAAGGGTTGGCGATATATACAAATATTCAAGAAATCGTGATATATATGAAAACAAACAGTTGTAATAGTAGTTTGGAATGCATTAACAAATAATGTTATTGGCTACTATTCAATAAAAGCCAATTATATTAGTGGCAGAGAAGCCCCAAGCGATTTGACATTTCGCTAGGCAATGTCCGTACGGAGTCGGCGTGTGACGTCAGTCTGGTCAAACGAACATCAACAAACATTGTCAACTGGCTCACTTCCAAACATTTAAAGCCGCTATTTAGCACGACACAATATTAAACATGTTTTTGTACTTTTTCGAATACATATGCCTCCTGTGCTACCCGACCAGGCTATAGGGCATTTAGATACTGACATAAGCCGGTAAACCCTTCAAGCGTGACAGCAATCCGGAACGAGGCAAGACGCCAATGGCCGCGCGTTTTTGATTATCAATTTTATATCGGGCTGTCTCTTGGACCGCCACGAGATCCGTGTTCCCCGCTTGCGGTAACATTGGCAGTATTGGCGATGTGTGAATTTATTTCTGAATATTGCATCATAACGGTTTATTACTCTTGCTATCATCAAATGATAAAGTTGCTATGTGATTGACATAGACGTCTCAAACCAATGGCGTGTGTCAGTACCATGAATGATAATACAACAAAACTACAATCCCATATTGTTGGATTGCTACGTCATACAATTACATATTGTGACGTCACAAAATTTATCGATAGTGATGACCCAAAAATGTCGCCGAACCAGCGTTGCTGAATGCCTGGTTAGATTCCGGCGCTGCGGCGTAACTAACTAGCCGGCTGTGTAAGTGTCCGCTACATACCAAGCCTACCAGGTGTCCAGTATATTGGTTGCTAATATAAAAAAGCATGTGTGTATAATGTTTTTGTAAGAACGACGAGAAAACGGCGGAATGTCGACCATCTAATCTGCCCGTCGCCCCCATTCCATTAACCAGATCGGCCTTTACTGGATTGCCGCGTATTTGCCGATGTAGGCAGGTACGCGGCAACAGAGCAGTAATTGGTTGTTCTACAAATTATATTTACATTTCAGAGCACATTAACCATCAATATTTTTTTGAAAGACACTTGATGCCCCTAAATATCGACTCAGATATATGATTGATTTCTGATGTGTTGGCGCTATCGGTCTGATAACCAATGTGTTGATACGCGAGCGGTCAGCAACGGTCGAGTTTAGTAAAAATTTAACATTTCTATCTCTTGTAAAATACCTGCGTGCGCCATACCCGTCAACGTTTACCAATATGTGCATGAATTACTGAGCAAACGTGACTTGTGGCAAAACAACTGCCAAATATCCTTCCCCCTATTAAAATCATTTAGAAATCCACAATTACTAATTTAATATGCACTTTACTCGATCTCAATGAATTTATTTGCATAGAAGTAATTGTATTTAACCAGCAACGTTTGAAATATCTGAACTTTGGCAGTAAGATGATGGTGTGTTTTGCAGCATTGAAGACACGTTGGTATTTTGGTGGTAACATTCCCGAAACACCAATCCTACAGAAAAACAGCGTATTAATATTTTGGCGAAAACTCACAGTTTGGAGGGTATGCGCATTTTCTAGTGGTATGCAATTTTGACGAAACTTAATTATTCAGCACATTGGCAGCGTAGTAAAGTGGATGTCATAAAGATGTAGATTTTTCATGTTGACGTTTTCTACTAATCATGCAAAACGTTAACGTGGCCACTAACTACGCCTTAGTGGCCACGTTAACGTTTTTGTAAGGCCTAGGCTAAGGCTAAAACGGGAAAGACAATGGGAAAATCTTCACTGGTATATTACTATATTTTAAGAGTTTGAGAACAGTTTGAGAATGTGCCATGTGCTTAATTAATCCGGCTGCAAATTAAGTGTCAAGTAGTGTTAATTGAAATACTTAGTCGTTTTGCTATGCATTGCGTTGTTGATGTGTTTTGTTGCGTAGCGTGTAGTGCCCTGCGCAGGCCGGACCGGGCCTCTACATAATTTCGCGGGCCGGGCCGGGCCGGGCCGGGCCTGGGCCTACATACTGCGGGCCCGGGCCGGACCTGGGCTGAAAACAATTTAAACACATCGGGCTTGGGCCGGGCCTGGGCCTAGTGTGAGCGGGCCGGGCCGGGCCTGGGCTGGGCCTGGACATAATAAAAATATTCATACAAAACACCTATTATTACTTTATTTTTTAATAAAAACTGATTATAAATTGTAATTCCGGTTAATGAATGCTTAAAATTATTTCTTTAGTATTATATAGTTGCAAATTGAAACCTTGCATGGAATCTAATGGCCCCATAAGTTCACTTGGCTGGAAGTAGCCAGCCCCAAATGTTTAGTTTAGAAATATTTGCAGAGGCAATCAAGCCATGATTAACCATCAACTTATCACCCTTTAACCCTACCAGTGGAAATTCTATTGTCTAGGTCTTCCAAACATTGCCCACCTGAATGACCTGCCCACTGCCAAGTGCCCACTGGCCCACTACCCAGTACCCAACCCAGCTGGTAATTGGTATTTCTCCCCAGTCCTAATTCATTCACACTTGTACTAATTCACACATGTTTGAACCTGTCTGTCTCAGGCTAGTGACTGCAGGCCTGCTGGAAATGCCACTGGGTGTCAGTGCCAGTGGGTGACATTTAATTGAAATATCATATTAAATTATGTTAACTTAGTTGAACTAATTCAATTAACAATATAAATTGGGGTTATGGCTTGCATATGGGTTAAGTCAGGGTTAGATAAACAAATCTCCTACCCTAACCATAAGCCAATACATTAAAGCCAAATATAACAAGTGTTATCATATTTAATAGCAATGACACTAAGAAGTTTTTGTTTATTTTTCTTCAGGATATTCGTAGGTTTGAAGAAGTTGGTGGTGCTGGATTTTTAGAACTCATCCTCGTCTTTGTTATAAGATTATAGGTTTATCTTCTCTAAACTTAGCGGGCCGCGGGCTTGCGGGCCGCGGGCTTACCCATCTTTGGCCCGCGGGTATGGGCCGGGCCTGGGCCTGAAACTTGCGGGCCGGGCCGGGCCTGGGCCAAACATTCACGGTCTGGGTCGGGCCTGGGCCTAAATTCTAGTTTGCGGGCCTGGACCGGGCCGGGCTTCAAAAATTATTGCGAGCCTGGGCCGGGCCTGGACTCTAACTGCTAATTGCGGGCCGGGCTTGGGATCAAATTCTAGGCCCGCGCAGGGCACTAGTAGCGTGGCAGATTCTAGCAGGGCACGTGCGGTAAAGATGGCCCTCCTGGCGGAGAGTTAAGGAGAACCGCAATTTATCCGGTAGGTGCGCGCGCGGCTAGGCGGAGACGCACAAAGTTATTGTTCAACATTGTTATTGTTACTGCGAAATTTTAGGCTATGATTTCGTATTTTTATTTGTTTCGACACATGGTTATAAAACGAATATGAAGTTGCTACGGAACAAGTGAGCGACCAGTGAGTGAAGAGAAACGCAATATGCGCTTTTTATTCTGCTCAATTTCGATATCGGCATATTATCGCCGCCATTTTCACACCGTCGGCGTCACCGGAGGTGAATATGCACCGGAAATGATGCATCTAGTCGCGGGTGCTTACACACACCCCCACTGAGGTTAAAGAGTTCCGCTCGAGGGAAAAGAGTTCAGTTCAAGGGGTGCAGTTGGAGTTTTTTGGGAGCCTCGAAGGGGTCTCAAGGGGGTACAATTGGAGGTTTTTGGGAGCCTCAAGGCAAGGCCCAGGGGTGCTGTTGGAAACCTCAGGGCCCAGGGGGGTACATTTGGACGTTTTTAGGAGCCTCAAAAGGGGTTCAGTTGAAATTTTTTGGAGCTTCATTTCATTCAAGGGGTGCTGTTGGAAGTCTCGGGGGTGGTCTTGGAGGTTTTACAGGAGCCTCAAGGGAGTGTGCAGCTCGAGGTTTTGGAAAAACGTACGCTCCCCAAATCAAACACACTACGGGCAGGATAGTGTGTGTGTCTTGTAAATACGTCGGATTATGATACTGACTGATATAGTGGAGGGATATACATTGTTTTTGTAACACAAAGTCGTTTTTTTCATAGATTATTTGGCGCTGAGTCCAAATCTGAGAACATACCTTGACCATTTTTTTAATTGACACAATCAAAGATATTAATAAAACACGACATGCTCCCTTTGCATATATTGCCCTCCGAGACACAGACAAGTCGTCGGATAACACAATTAGACACACTGTATTGGGTCCACAGACACGTACATTTTTCAGATGGATGTCGGCTTTACGTCGATGTTCGCTGTTAATTTTTTTATATTGTATATTCTCTAAAGTAAATACATATATGTTTCTGTATGAATTTATTTGATCACCCACAGTTCTGTGCAGCTAGGGCAAACTAATTGTGTTCCCATCAAAGCTATTTTCCCTTCAACGTATTTTGGACTGCGCCACAGCCGGATTGTTGATCTCGACTTCGATGTTCGAGGTAATTTAAAACGCTTATTTTGCAAAGTGCTAGACGTTTTAAGCCTGGCAACAGGTGGATTTCAGCGAATAAATACTAGTAGAATCGCAAAACAAGGTAAGACCATTATTTTTAATTCAGTTTATAAGATAGACCCATCTGCCTCTGATACCGGGCCTAGTGCTAGGCTATGGCTATGACCGGTGCCGTTCACTTTGCCTAGCCCTAGTAGAATAGATTTTACATGCTTTTACATTATAATAATATTAGCAGGAAAAGTCAAGTCGTCAAGTAGGCAGTACCGCAGTAATAGTAATGAAGCGAATCTTTTTATTACGCCTTAAATAACAATGCCAATGGCTACATACCGCCAGTCCCAAGTATGGAGGCGATCTCGTTTAAGGTCTTTGCTTTTGCGTTCCTATTTGAGTAATACTGTGCAGAACAATCAAACAAACACGGCCGATTTTGCCGCATATCGACAAGGGCGTCTTTTGTAATCTCACACCAGAAATCGGCCATTTTCCCAAGAATCTAATTACCACTTCTGTTCTCTGATAGGTTAATTCCTTACGATTCGAAAATCAAAGTCGGGAAGTGCCGCACACAGCCCGATTGTTCAAGATTGCCAGTCAGCGTCAGTCGTGCCGATTGAACATGTTGAATCGCCACGACTGCCGCCGACACGACGTAAGACTGGGGAATCCTAGTCGTAGGCAAACGCACAACGCCCCGATTACGCCCGATTGTCTACGCTGCGACGGTCGAGAGGCGTCGGATCGTAGACAATCGGGCAGTGTGCGGCGGGCTTTACCTGTCACTTATTTTCAGATAGCGGGCGCCAATGTGACGTAGCCACTACTATAACGTAACATATACGCGACTAGATGCGTCATTTCCGGTGCATATTCACCTCGGGTGACGCGGACGGTGTGAAAATGGCGGCGATAATATGCCGATATCGAAACTGAGCAGAATTAAAGCGCATAATGTACTTCTTCTCACTCACTGGTCGCTCGCTTGCTCCGTAGCAACTTCATATTCGTTTTATAACCGTCCACGTGTCGAAACAAATCAAATACGAAATCACAGCCTACGAATTTCGCAATAACACTAAACATGTTGAATGATGAATGATGATAGTATCCATAAAAAGCTAAATAAAGTTTCAAAATCGATATAGTATTTTTTTAAATATAATTTGTGAAGACGTCAAAATTAAACGTCAAAATTAAACAGTGTTATTGCCAAGTCGGTGTTGCCTTTGATATTGACTAGGAATGTCAGTAAAAATTCAAATTGCAGATCTGTTTTTTCATTATATATTAGTACCCGTGCCATGATAAATTAAAATGTGAAAAAAGTGTCAAGACATCAACCTTTGAGCAAATTTGTTATTTAGTTAATGTGAAATCACCGAACAAACTGTTACATCAAAATTCGGCGAAAAAGGGCGAACGCTATGACCGCTATTCATTCTTTTGCAAGTCAATTCATTCGACGATTTTAACATAAGTACGCGCTCTTTTATTAAACCAACTGCGCATGTTACTTAAAAAGTCATCGAACGAACCTGATTCGAGTAGTTACCTGGTGTGTTCTTAATGTTATAGGAACTACCACGATCCGTACGCCAAAGTAGCCAGCAGCATGTATGTGTTAACGTGACGTGTCTGAGTTCGTACACTATTGTGACCTGTTTATGTCATATGTTTTGCACATATAATAATACATGCTAATAAAAGTACTTGTATAGCGCCCGATCAATCTGGAATGTTCCAAGGTGCTTTACACACATAGTAATCAGGACTTACAATTATATAAAAAAGTGGTTTATGTTTCTGTGGTGGATGTTTGGAATATCAGTGTACTGTGAATGCAACCTACATCAAACAAGCTGCGGCCACACTTGAAACTAGACAAGCGTCTCTCTACGCATTCGACACCACAGGAAACATAAAAGCAATCATTATTCTAAAATATACATAGTCTGGCTTATTCCGTGTGTCACAACGGCCTGTCTCATTCTGTAAGTCACAGTTACGTGCATCACTCCATGTGTCGCAATGACTTGTCTCTTCGAAATCCCGGCGAGGTCTTGCATCAGCACGAGACGTCAGCATCCTTCCTTGTGACGATGTGTGCAAGTCTGACTCCCGACAGTAGACCGCAGTAAACATCCACTTCACCGACCGAGAAACAAACATTAGCACCATGTTAAACAATTCCATCAACGACGGTTGCTATAAAACAATGTGCCGGAAGGTCAGGCTAAGATAACGAAAGCTGATATGGTTACAGCACAACGCATGACACTTAATAATAGACCTTCCAAGTATCCCGATATATAGGAAGAACTCATTATTGATCTCAAAACCACTCCCGCTTTTTTCCTATTTTGATTTTGTTATTTTATTTTGGCTTCACTCAGTTTGATTACGTAAGAGTGTACGATATAATTTAATGGATGTAGATAAACTTAATAAACCAAAAAAACTGAAAATAGATTTTTTTCGCACCTGGCCGGGTGTAGAAACACACAAATTTCCCCACCAGTGGCGCCACTAATAATTTTCACAACTGCAACAACTTATATTTAATGTGCAGATTCTGCCAGTACCAGTTGCAATGACGTAACAAGTCTTACACAACAATAACGTAACAAGTCGTAAACAACAATGACGTAACAAGTCGTAAACAACAATGACGTAACAAGTCGTAAACAACAATGATGTAACAAGTCGTAAACAACAATGACGTAACAAGTCGTAAACAACAATGACGTAACAAGTCGTAAACAACAATGACGTTGCCCAGCCAACCAATCCTTTGTACCACTACGCAACTGTCTATTTTCAGTTGATGAATCCATATTGTGATATCACTATCTGAATAATGACCAATGCGCGTGCGCCATTGTGTCGGTTGCTATGGCCTGTGACACCGACACCCTTCAAGCGTCGCCTTAGCAACCATGTTTATATATTGAGAGACGCAGCGACAGAGTTAGAAAAGAGTAAAGATATGTGCATGGAGGATTTGCGATTCGGACGCCAAATACTCCGAGACACTGATCAATGGAATTAGCTTTCTGTCATTCCCGAAACCGTTTAGCAATCGACAGGAATGTTTGAAATTGATTCAACTGTCCCCTCCCCGTGCCATGATCAGTTGAACGTAGACACAATAACTAAAAAAAAACAATATTTTGCATCAAGGCATATTATGTCAACTTATGTACTGGGACGGCATAATTATATTTGCCAGCAGTTTTCCATTGACGTTTCATCAAACTTATGCGTACGTCAAGTAAAAATCTCAACGACAAATACGATGGAGTGCCTGGCAGCTTTACATTTGTGGCCATGTTTGTTGAAAGCTTGACGGAGCATGTTGAGGTGGCTAGGCAAAAAGTCACGTGATGGACCCATCAATTTATAATCTAGTTGTGGCAGTGGTGATATGCTGAGTGGCGCTACTGTTAGGGAGTGTTAACATGCGTAATTCGGGTAAAGGCATTCGACAGGTGGCGCCACCAACGATATAGAATCGTTGAACATCCCTAAGAAACCAACCACCACGAGATCCCACGCGATTGGAGATCTCCCACCAATTGCTTACACGTGTTAACGTGGACGGTCTGTAATAGTTCGAGTAGATGCAGAAGGTAGCCGTGTAGAC
>BSQZ01000028.1:1400000-1440000 GCA_033239005.1 Lamellibrachia satsuma
TGGTGGCATCTTTGCATTGTTGCGTAAAAGTATCTCTGGCCAATTCTGAGTGCATACGTGCATTACGTAAGACTTGGAATCCAATAAATTAGTCCCAAAACCACCAAATAGTGTAACAGGTATTGAGACTTGAGGCAATTGAGTTACAAAGAACATGGTGTGTTCAGTTAATCACCATATTGAACGTGCCATAAAGAACAAGTATCATAGCCATGTAAGTCACATGTCGGGTTTGATATGTATGTGACATGGCATTCGCTTAAAGGGACGCTGCCTGGAAATATTACACAAAAGGGAAATCATTCCTGACTACAAAGATACTCGTATCAAGAATTTAAGTAGTATTTCAACTAACTACCTCCTAACACTGCGAGTGGATCAGACGTTAGTAGTGTTCTGGACGATGTCTATTATTGCAGATAACACACGCCCGTGCACGCTCACGCACACCCGCGCACACGGCATAGAAAGGAGCCATTGAACACAAAGCGTAAACCCTTGTGCACATACATGATTCAGACACCAACCTTTCTTTAGCAGCAGTCTACAAAACTAGGTTTATCTTAAAAAACAGAATAAGGCATTTAATTAGAAAAGTCAATTGTTCAAATAACAATTAACTCGAATTAAATTAACGTCACACATTTCCCAAGTAGTGCGCATTGACTGGTATTTTGTCAATATATATATATATATATATATATATATATATATATATATATATATATATATATATATATATATATATATATATATATATATATATATATATATATATATATATATATATATATATATATATATATATATATATATATATATATATATATATATATATATATATATATATATATATATATATATATATATATATATATATATATATATATATATATATATATATATATATATATATATATATATATATATATATATATATATATATATATATTATACATATAAATGTCATATATATATATATATATATATACATATACATAGGAAATACAATATTCAAAATGTCATAGAAATACAACAGATATTATTGTCACAAATATTTTGTAGATATGTTTCACTTAATATTATGCTTACAGCTAACGAGAATAGGTTTTGTAGTTACGATTATTTCCAGTATGTGAAGATGGCGAAAGCGCTCCAAGCGCTGGTCAAAGCAAATGAACCGCACAGAAAAGCCAGCGTGTTGATGTTAATCGAAGACATTAGAACACCGCGTATTGCCAAGGCCGTCGCCAAGATTAACCACGTGGCAAGTCCCACGTGACTGACGATGACGAAGCGTTTCCGTCTGGAGTCAGTCTCTACCGGCGCATCTTCTTCGTCACACGATAGTGACGATTGCCCGGCGAGTTTGGCTTTGTAGGACAAGTCGATTATGCTGACGCGTGTCGATCGTGATTGTTCACAGCCAGTAACTGGAGCCGTGGGCCATGCAATGACAACGACGCCGAGAACGATATTAACAACGACTGGCACGAGGAGAACGTAAGTGGCGCGTGACATCACATCCTCCGTAACAAAGCACATCGAAATGGAATAGTCGGGCGCGAATATGTTAAACAATATCAACGAAACAAAAGAGACGATAGTAATTACAACAACATCTCTTAACAATTTCACCATGCGCGAGCTGTTCTGATTTAGCAGCGCCACCTCGTCGTCAAATGGCAGTAACATAGACACCTGGCGCGCGACGGCGACAATGCCGCTAATTGCGCCAGGGACCAGAGCAGTATCGAGGCTGTATTGCGCGCACTGCATTGTCAAGGTTAAGTCACCTCCGGCGTGGAACAGCCATAGTGGCCGTAGAACGATCCAGACGATAGCAGCGCAGAGAGAGAAGTCGATGATACTCGAGTAGTGCAGGATGAGGCGGAACGTCTCCCAGCGGACGGGGAATCGACGGCGGGTAGTTATCCAGAAGATGTAGACATTGGAGAAGAAGCCCACCGCTAGTAGAACGGCCACCAAGGACGAGAACGTCTGAATGCTCGACAGCCACATTATGCTCTCGGTATCCATGTTAATGGCCTGCTCATTGCAGTTGCTCCAAACAATTTGTCCAACCATCTTATGAAGTTCTTTCCGCGTCGTCTGCAACTGAAATACAATAGCAACATACGTTACATACATTTTCAATTACTAAATAATTCAACGTCGTCGATTTGTGTGGCAGTTCCGTTGCACCTTTCGCAGAATGAATGTAGACTGGTACACATATTTCATATGATAGCGCTTTATGTTTCCCGTGGTGTCGACTGCGTAGTGAATCGCTGGTCTAGTTTCAAGTGTGGCCGCAGCTCGTTTGATGTAGGAATAAGGGAGGCGAATACATAAGTAAAGGTTGGTAAAGGGCATATTTTAATGCCAGGTTGTACATACAATTATTATAACCGATTATAACTCGTTATTGGTGTACCCAATAACACAACAATGTCTGCACACAACCAATCAAACTGGTAGTCACTATAATACATCAAAGGTGAGGGGCTACCTGCCACATGCACTACTCCATAGAGAGAAGTGCTACCCCCACCCATACATGGTTATAGAAAACATCAAATAGGTAATCATCACACTACATCAAAGTTGATGGGCTACCTGCCCATACATGACATAGAAGGCATCATAAATAATCCATGCTACGACATGTATTGCAACATTGTGAAATCATAGGTGGAGGAGTGGAGATGGTGGTCAATTAAAGTGTGTAAATATCAACTCACTTCGATGACTTTCAAAACCGGAATTGCAGTGCCTGACCACCCCAGCGGTCAACAGGTGCGTGCGGTGGACGATACCACTCGCGTGGCAGCAGGGGTGGTAAGGTTGCATTAATAGTACATTGATGTTCCAACCATCCACCACAGAAACATAAACCACTTTTTTACTGTGCTAATAATTTGTGCTAATATGTTCCCTGTGGTGTCAAATGCGTAGTGAGTCGTTGGTCTAGTTTCAAGTGTGGCCGCAGCTCGGTTGATGTAATAATAAGGGAGGCGGATACATAAGTAAAGGTTGGTAAAGGGCATATTTTTTAATGCCAGGTTGTATGCATCACAAGTACACCAGTAAACGTAGTCATTATACATACAAGTCGATTATAACCAGTTAGTGATGTACCAAACCAAACAACAGTGTATGCACACAACCAACCAAATTGGTAATCACCATAATACATCAAAGGTGAGGGGCTACCTGCCACAGGCACTACTCCATAGAGAGAAGTGCCACCCCACCCAAGGCCTTGTTCATGTTTTTTTAATGTTACTTGGTAATAAACTGTATGAATCTGACTATGAATGGAATGGCCCTCCTCTGTTTCCTTGCTGTTGACATCTTTGCTTGGCATCTGACTGTATCTTTCTTTTATGCTAGTCTGGCTATGGTTGTTTCTGCTACGTAGTTCGCACACTATACTGCGATTAATTGTACTATACTGGGCAACGCTGGGAAAACATTCGTAAAAAATACGGATTTCAATTAAATTAACGTGACAGGTCTACACTTTATGCTTTAAATCTGCAGATTATCCTGTCTATTTATATATATTTAGTATTTTATTATAAAATGTAAACACTCCTGAATACTGCTGAAAAGCCTTGTAGTGAGAATATAAACATGCAGAAGTGCATCTAACGGTCTATCCTGTATCTAATTATATCTCCACTGGCTTATTTTAGTTTGGTATCATGGTAAAATACGTATAGATTCAGTCGCATGGTCTGCCGTATATGTCGCTCAAAATGACCCATATTCATAGGCTATACGCGTTCGAGTTACGCCCCTTGAGCGTTTTTATTTACTTTGAAAAGTTGACACAGCATCTACCGTCTTGCGTTCCAACCGACCACGAGAGTGGTAATTGGTGACTTTTACGGATGTTGACCCACAAGGGCACGCTATTTATCTTCTTACAAACATGGATCGGGTAAATATGCACACAACCAGATCGTCGTCAACGTACAAAACAATACAGTGTAAGCTATACATTGAGCACACCATGTAAGTGAATTGACCATTTACCGAAGAATCACGTTAGCTGATGAGTAGTGAGTTTCAGCGTAGATCTCACCACTCCTTTAGGTCGCACGGCCGTGTTGACCGACGAAGAACCTACGTGACCTTACCGTGAACGGTCTGAACCCGTCGTCGTTCCCAGAGAAGCAAGCAGGTAATGAGAGGTACTCAGGCACAACAACGACAAGGCCACTGCAGCGCAGCACTGAGGCGTGTCACCTCTACAATGAAGCGTGCTCGGTGACTTATTGACATTCGGCCTGCGTTGAGTCGCGTCGGGTCGTTACGTATATGCACAAGTTATCTTGCAGTGGTAGAAAACGGCGACGTGTACACATCCCAGTCGTAAGAATGCATACACGTTACGATCAACTGATCAACTCGACGCAGCCCGACTCGCAACAACACCAATCTAATTGAATCGCGACGATTGGTCCAGAATTAATTCTTACTTTTGTCACCTCTGACATTTTATCACCAGCGTATCAAAATATTCTTGCTCTTACTTACTGTAAATTGTACAATGTATTACAAAGTGACCAACGTGGACCACCAACATCGCGGTTCAAACGATGCACTGACAATTCATGGAACTTATCTAGATTATTTCCATAATTTGCTTTACCGCATTACTGTAGGAAAAACATGTTAATGCCGTGAATTCCTTTAAACGTCCCTCCTCAATTAGATTCTTTCGCTAATCTCATTTCAAGTTCATTTTGCGAAATATTAAACCTACCTATAATCCACTGCGACGGCCATTTGTGCATTTTGTAATGTAATTTTTTTATTATCATCAAAACTATTAAATTACTTAATGTTTGGCAAAACATTAATTGAAGTAAAAATGGAAACGCTGAAAAGTCACGAATTTCACCCTTGGGGAAATTTCATAACTTTGTCATGTAATCGGCGAGAGGGTGGAAGCCACGCCCATGATTGGAATTGACCCGCAAAGTGTTTACCATTTGCGATATCCACTATTTGGAGCCTTACTATGTTTGGCGACTAAAGTTAATTTTTTCGATCATTTGAAAAAAATACGCATTAAAAATTCGACAGCGGATGCTACTTAAATTATTCACACGCTACATATTTGGACGCCAACTAACCGGATTTGCGATAGGCTAAATCAGTTGAGGATGGAGTGTTAAGTACAACGGCTGAAACAAACATTAGTTGACCAGTGATATGCCATTGACCCAGAAATAGTACGACCGTGCACGCAGAAGACAACAACTCGCGCCACGTACATTTCACCTGCAGAAGCAGTCGCCCCGGTGATTATGCAACTTCGGTCACGCGTGGCCGGGCAGAGTCGTATTGCTTTGTTTCACGAGCCGTAGTTAAGCACTTTGGCAAACATCTTTCAGAAGGTCACACTAGGAGAATTAGGGTCGTCATATAAGTTCTCAACGCACAAAAACGCATTGGGTTTAGCATTGGTTCAGATCGCCACCCTCAGTACGTGGTGTGGGACATAACATAATGCGCATATTGCCAATCAAAAAGCATCAGTTTGTCCGGCGAAATAATTTGTTGATTTCCGGAATCTTGGTGCACCAGCGACTTGAAATTGGTGTAGAAAATAAAAAAGGTGGAATATCGAATAGAATAAGCATTACTATTGCATATATATTATACATAAACGCATTGTAGACATATATTAGAAAATAGTTTTTGTTAATTATTAGTCAGATGCAGGATTTTAGAGTAAGTTAGTTCTGGACTCCGAAAGGGAACTCAGTGAGCGATAGTAGGGTTGTTTACCATTCGAAATTTGAGGTAGCATAGTGATTAGTCAGAAAGCGTGGGATTATTGGTTAGAATAAGTATTACTATTACACATATACTATATATAAACTTCTTATAGACATATATTAAGAAACTGTTTTTGTTAACATAGGCAGTATTTTTTTCGGACTCAATTTCAACGAGCGATAAGGGGGAGTTTGTTTACAGGTCGTGAATTAAACTGGTGTACCAAACTATCGTATACATTGTTAAATATATATTAGATAAAGTAATACATTTACATAAATTACATACATAAGGTAATATCTGACATAGTTGTAGTAAACGATTTCGGCAAAAGGGAATTAACAGCAGGATTTTAGCGTAAGTTCGTTTACACTGACTTCGTTTTTTAGTGTACATAGTGTTCTCCGTATTTGCTAGGTGGCAGGCGTTTTTTGTTGCTCGTGCGAGCTTAGTAGAAAAGATATAGTTAGCAAGTATATTAGCCTAAAGTGTTCTTTTGAACACAAAAAACTGCCTTATTCAATGCTAACGTAGCAATCACATTAAGTCTAAATTTTATGATGGCGCCGTGCAAACGGCAAGTAAAGGCCACCAGGCATTTAATATGCAACAGTTGTAGCAACTGGGTGGAGTTCGTTAAGTCCGGGTGCAAAAAGTCCTGTGCTGAGGTTCAGGCGGATAGTTTTAGTTTTGAGTGTATGGGATGTACGAGGATGGAGGAACTTGAGGTGGAGTTAGAACAGCTGAGGCTGCTCGTTGTGGCAGTGGTGGGAAGGGAGCAGGTGGATTGCGCCAGTGGTTCTGGCGGGGGACAGTAGATGATAAAGTGGGGGAAGATGACGAGGAAGATACTAGGGAGAGCTCACCTCAGTCTGGGAGGAGGCTGAGGGGAGGTAAGGTGACAGGTCGTAGGGAGACAGGACGTAAGGAGACGGGACGTAGGGAGACTGGACGAAAGGAGACGAGAAGGAAAGAAATGGGAGGGAAGACAAATGGATCGAAGGAAAGAGGAGTGGGGGAGACAGTAGCGAAGAAGTCGACGGGAGGGAAAGGTGACAGGTTGATGAGTGAGAGAGAGCGTGATAACAGTCTGCCACCAAGTGACAAGACTGCAGGCCAGAATGTGATGGAGGGATCCATCGGAAGAGCTATTCCGAGGCAGTGATAGAGGGGGTGAGAAAAAGAGTGAGGGTATTTGTAGGGGACTCAATAGTTAGGAAGACAGACATAGTCTTAAACAAGGGAGATTGCGTGGTAGTTTGCTTGCCTGGCGCCAAAATAGAGGCGATAACTGAGAGGGTAGAAAACATCGTGGGTTCGGGCAAGGGTGGATCTGTTTTAGTACACGTTAGTACAAAAAACGTAGAGAGGGAGTATACAACTGCCTTAGTTAGGAAATACAAGAATTTTGTCAGAACACTAAAGCAAATGCGGGTTGAACAGGTAATACTGTCAGGGATTTTACCAGTAATAGGAAGGAGGGGTCATAGATATCGAAATTGCCGGGGGATGGCAATTAACATGCTAGTCGAGAAGCTATGTAGGGAAGAGGAAGTTGGTTTTGTGGATTTGTGGGGAAGTTTTGTTGGAAGGGCAGATATGTACACGAAGGACGGGAAGTGGAAAGGGGGCAGCAGTATTTGCGGATGGGCTCTCAACAGCAGTAGACAGTGGCATGGGTAGCATATCATATATTTTTGGTAGTAAACAGTATTTAAACTAGAAGCGCAGGGGGGGTATTTAAATATGTCTCAAGCAGGACAAGAGGCCACTAGTACAGATAAACCAATACCATAATGTCCGAAAAACATGTCTGAAGCAGGTTATAGATGCATGTGTTTAAATGCTAGGAGTATAGTAAATAAGAAAAACAAATTAAACATTATGGTAGAAGATATTGACCCTCACATAATTGGTATAACCGAATCATGGGCCAACACAGATGTTACAGATGCTGAATTAGGATTGACAGAGTACGTAATGTTTAGGAGAGATCGAATAGGAAGAAGGGGAGGGGGAGTTATTTTATATGTTAAAGAATCTATTCAGGCTTATAAAACAAAATTAGAAAGCGAAGCAGATTACGATGAAGCTGTTTGGTGCAAAATAGTTTCAAGAAATTCAAAATTAACTATTGGATTAGTTTACCAAAGTCCAAACATAAACGAAGAGGATAACACAAAAATACAAAATGCTATAAAGGAAGTTAGTAAAGTGGAATGTATCATAATGGGAGATTTTAACCATGGACATATACAATGGAAATCTCTAGAGAGTACAGGGGGTGAGGACCAACAATTTCTATTTTTAATTCAGGAGAGCTGAAATGTATTAGATATGGTTTTATCATCACAAAAAGAATTAGTGGACAATGTACACATACATGAACCATTGGGTAACAGTGACCACAATCAAATATATTTTGGCATCAATGTAAAATCAGAAAGTAAAAATAAAAAACGTATAGGAGAAACTTCCACAAAGGTAACTATAAAGATATGAGAAAATACTTAGCAAAGCTAGATTGGAATAACATGCTGATGAATAAGACCGCAATTGAATGTTGCAATATTCTAAAATATGAAACTGAGAGTATCATCGATAAATTTGTTCCCTTGAAAAAAAAACAAGGAAAACGATCTAAAAAGAAACACTTGCCAAAAGAAGCTATTAGAAAAATAGTGTTTAAGCAAACTATATGGAGGTTTTATAGGCGTACCAGAATTATGAAGACTATGCAAATTACAAAGAGGCACTTAACCTAGCTACAACTGAAATTAGAAAATCTAAAAAACCTTTGAAAAAAATTGGCAGGTAATATAAAAAATGACAGCAAGAGTTTCTGTGCTGATGTAAGGAGTAAACAAAAAGTTCGAGATAAGGTCGGACCACTGGAAAACAACAGTGGAAACATAATTTCAGACGGGTTTCAAATGGCAGAGGTCCTGAATGAGTATTTCAGCTCAGTTTTTACCACAGAAGATATCAGCTCACTTCCAGTTCCATTTACTAAATTTGAGGGCAATACATCAGAACATTTAGGGCAGTTATCTGTAACTCCTGAAATGATTGCAAAGAAAATTAAGAAGATGAAAGATGATAAATCACCTGGAGTTGATGGGATACCACCAAAACTGCTTAAGGAAATTGTTGAGCAAATTAGCACACCATTTGCAAAATTGTTTAACTTGTCACTAGAAGAAGGAATAATTCCTTCAGAATGGAAAGAGGCAAACATTACGCCGCTATTTAAGAAGGGATCGAGGAACAAGCCAGACAATTACAGACAAGTGAGTTTAACACCAGTTGTAAATTACATTAATTAGAGACCACATGGTGGAATTCCTTGTAAAACGTAAATTAATAAATACGTCTCAACATGGGTTCCTAAAAGCAAGGTCATGTCTAACTAATTTCTTATGTTTTTTTGAAGAAATTACAAAGTGGGTAGATGACGGGTCACCAGTGGATGTAGTCTACTTAGATTTTCAGAAAGCTTCGATAAAGTGCCACATCAAAAATTGTTACTAAAACTAAAAGCCCATGGCATAGGTAATGATGTAATCAACTGGATAGAAAAGTGGCTTACACACAGAAAACAGAGAGTAATAGTAGATGGTGAGATTTCAAACTGGAAATCTGTTTTGAGTGGGGTACCACAGGGATCAGTATTATGCCTATATATATATATATATATATATATATATATATATATATATATATATATATATATATATATATATATATATATATATATATATATATATATATATATATATATATATATAAATGATTTGGAAGATAACATATCTAGCAAAGTACTCAAATTTGCAGATGACACAAAAGTATTCAGAAAGGTTTCTAATGATACAGATAAACAAAGTTTACAGGATGATCTAGATAAATTAGTTAAATGGTCAGAAAAATTGCAAATGTTATTCAATTTTGGGAAGTGTAAATGTATACACATAGGACACGGAAACATGGACGAAGAGTATAAAATGGGGGTGCTGTACTAGGTAGAACCACACAATAAAAGGACTTAGGAGTAACATTTAGTGCTGACATGAAAGTTTCAGAGCAATGTGGTATTGCTGCTTCGAAAGGAAATCAAATTCTAGGGCAAATTAGGAGAACCATCATGTATAAGGAGAAACAGCTAATTGTACCCCTGTACAAAGCAATAGTTAGACCACATTTGGAATATCGTATTCAAGCATGGAGGCCATATCGTAAAAAGGACATAGACAAGCTAGAAAGAATACAACGAAGAGCAACTAAAATGATTCCAGAATTGAGAGACCTTAGTTACGAAAGTCGCTTATTACAATGTGGTTTGACAACACTAGAGACCAGGAGACTAAGAGGAGACCAAATAGAAGTGTTTAGTAGTGAATAGTGAATGGTTATGAGGATGTTGACAGGAATATGTTCTTCAAACTTAAAGAAGGCACTAGAACCAGAGGACACAAAGCAGCATTAGTTAAGGAGCAGTGTAGTTTGGACATGAGAAAGTACTCTTTCTCACAAAGGGTGATAAATGAATGGAACAAACTGCCAAATGATTGTGTTAATGCTAGTAGTGTGAATATGTTTAAAAATAGAATAGACAGATATTTGATAAGGGCGGGTTACACACAGATCAGAAAATTGTTGGACTCTCGATAAGCCAATGGCTTCCTTGTCCACTTGCCATCAGGAACTTGTTGTTTGGGATGCCAACCTCGTTAAACCTGGTTAAACATTGAAACGTCGTGACGACCAAATCACCACCAACAATACGTAATGATGTACGCTTTCGTGGACTTTGAGAACTTATGCGACCACCTCTTAGCGTCCAGTAGATTACACTGGTGTGGTTGGGAACAGTCTGGTAAGGGGGCTGAATAAGCCTATATTGGACGATAAGCTTAATACCAATTTTTCCAATCACATGACACAGTATTTCTTACATAGAGTAGTGTAAACCTTATAAGAGGGTGAAGATTCTACAAAAGAATAATTACCCGGAATTGAACGTTCTATTTTGAATTCTCACCCCCGGGTGTTGATTCTGGGTGACTGCTGTTGAATGACAGTCTGACCTAAAAAGGTACAACATACAACGTCGGCCTCGAATGTTGGATTCCCAAACGTCTGTTCCAACCAATGCTGCGTTCCAGTTGCGGTGAACTCGCAATTACCAGTCGAGAAAATTCACAAGGGTTGGCGATATATACAAATATTCAAGAAATCGTGATATATATGAAAACAAACAGTTGTAATAGTAGTTTGGAATGCATTAACAAATAATGTTATTGGCTACTATTCAATAAAAGCCAATTACATTAGTGGCAGAGAAGCCCCAAGCGATTTGACATTTCGCTCGGCAATGTCCGTACGGAGTCGGCGTGTGACGTCAGTCTGGCCAAACGAACATCAACAAACATTGTCAACTGGCTCACTTCCAAACATTTAAAGCCGCTATTTAGCACGACACAATATTAAACATGTTTTTGTACTTTTTCGAATACATATGCCTCCTGTGCTACCCGACCAGGCTATAGGGCATTTAGATACTGACATAAGCCGGTAAACCCTTCAAGCGTGACAGCAATCCGGAACGAGGCAAGACGCCAATGGCCGCGCGTTTTGATTATCAGTTTTATATCGGGCTGTCTCTTGGACCGCCACGAAAACCGTGTTTCCCGCTTGCGGTAACATTGGCAGTATTGGCGATGTGTGAATTGCAAATGTTATTTCTGAATTTGCATCATAACGCTTTATTACTCTTGCTATCATCAAATAATAAAGTTGCTATGTGATTGACATAGACGTCTCAAACCAATGGCGTGTGTCAGTACCATGAAGGATAATACAACAAAACTACAATCCCATATTGTTGGATTGCTACGTCATACAATTACATATTGTGACGTCACAAAATTTATCGATAGTGATGACCCAAAAATGTCGCCGAACCAGCGTTGCTGAATGCCTGGTTAGATTCCGGCGCTGCGGCGTAACTAACTAGCCGGCTGTGTAAGTGTCCGCTACATACCAAGCCTACCAGGTGTCCAGTATATTGGTTGCTAATATAAAAAAGCATGTATGTATAATGTTTTTTTGTAAGAACGACGAGAAAACGACGGAATGTCGACCATCTAATCTGCCCGTCGCCCCCATTCCATTAACCAGATCGGCCTTTACTGGATTGCCGCGTATTTGCCGATGTAGGCAGATACGCGGCAACAGAGCAGTAATTGGTTGTCTACAAATTATATTTACATTTCAGAGCACATTAACCATCAATATTTTTTTGAAAGACACTTGATGCCCCTAAATATCGACTCAGATATATGATTGATTTCTGATGTGTTGGCGCTATCGGTCTGATAACCACTGTGTTGATACGCGAGCGGTCAGCAACGGTCGAGTTTAGTAAAAATTAAACATTTCTATCTCTTGTAAAATACCTGCGTGCGCCATACCCGTCAACGTTTACCAATATGTGCATGAATTACTGAGCAAACGTGACTTGTGGCAAAACAACTGCCAAATATCCTTCCCCCTATTAAAATCATTTAGAAATCCACAATTACTAATTTAATATGCACTTTACTCGATCTCAATGAATTTATTTGCATAGAAGTAATTGTATTTAACCAGCAAGGTGGGAACGTTTGAAATATCTCAACTTTGGCAGTAAGATGATGGTGTGTTTTGCAGCATTGAAGACACGTTGGTATTTTGGTGGTGACATTCCCGAAACACCAATCCTACAGAAAAACAGCGTATTAATATTTTGGCGAAAACTCACAGTTTGGAGGGTATGCGCATTTTCTAGTGGTATGCAATTTTGACGAAACTTAATTATTCAGCACATTGGCAGCGTAGTAAAGTGGATGTCATAAAGATGTAGATTTTTCATGTTGACGTTTTCTACTAATCATGCAAAACGTTAACGTGGCCACTAACTACGCCTTAGTGGCCACGTTAACGTTTTTAGTAAGGCCTAGGCTAAGGCTAAAACGGGAAAGGCAATGGGAAAATCTTCACTGGTATATTACTATATTTTAAGAGTAGAACAAACTGCTGGCATGACAGTTTGAGAATGTGCCATGTGCTTAATTAATCCGGCTGCAAATTAAGTGTCAAGTAGTGTTAATTGAAATACTTAGTCGTTTTGATATGCATTGCGTTGTTGATGTGTTTTGTTGCGTAGCGTGTAGTGCCCCGCGCAGGCCGGACCGGGCCTCTACATAATTTCGCGGGCCGGGCCGGGCCGGGCCGGGCCGGGCCGGGCCTGGGCCTACATACTGCGGGCCCGGGCCGGACCTGGGCTGAAAACAATTTAAACACATCGGGCTTGGGCCGGGCCTGGGCCTAGTGTGAGCGGGCCGGGCTGGGCCTGGGCTGGGCCTGGACATAATAAAAATATTCATACAAAACACCTATTATTACTTTATTTTTTAATAAAAACTGATTATAAATTGTAATTCTGGTTAATGAATGCTTAAAATTATTTCTTTAGCATTATATAGTTGCAAATTGAAACCTTGCATGGAATCTAATGGCACCATAAGTTCACTTGGCTGGAAGTAGCCAGCCCCAAATGTTTAATTTAGAAATATTTGCAGAGGCAATCAAGTCATGATTAACCATCAACTTATCACCCTTTAACCCTACCAGTGGAAATTCTATTGTCTAGTTCTTCCAAACATTGCCCACCTGAATGACCTGCCCACTGCCAAGTGCCCACTGGCCCACTACCCAGTACCCAACCCAGCTGGTAAATGGTATTTCTCCCCAGTCCTAATTCATTCACACTTGTACTAATTCACGCATGTTTGAACCTGTCTGTCTCAGGCTAGTGACTGCAGGCCTGCTGGAAATGCCACTGGGTGTCAGTGCCAGTGGGTGACATTTAATTGAAATATCATATTAAATTATGTTAACTTAGTTGAACTAATTCAATTAACAATATAAATTGGGGTTATGGCTTGCATATGGGTTAAGTCAGGGTTAGATAAACAAATCTCCTACCCTAACCATAAGCAAATACATTAAAGCCAAATATAACAAATGTTATCATATTTAATAGCAATGACACTAAGAAGTTTTTCTTTATTTTTCTTCAGGATATTCGTAAGTTTGAAGAAGTTGGTGGTGCTGGATTTTTAGAACTCATCCTCGTCTTTGTTATAAGATTATAGGTTTATCTTCTCTAAACTTAGCGGGCCGCGGGCTTGCGGACCGCGGGCTTACCCATCTTTGGCCCGCGGGTATGGGCCGGGCCTGGGCCTGAAACTTGCGGGCCGGGCCGGGCCGGGCCGGGCCTGGGCAAAACATTCACGGTCTGGGTCGGGCCTGGGCCTAAATTCTAGTTTGCGGGAGACGCACGAAGTTATTGTTCAACATTGTTATTGTTACTGCGAAATTTTTAGGCTATGATTTCGTATTTTTATTTGTTTCGACACATGGTTATAAAACGAATATGAAGTTGCTACGGAACAAGTGAGCGACCAGTGAGTGAAGAGAAACGCAATATGCGCTTTTTATTCTGTTCAATTTCGATATCGACATATTATCGCCGCCATTTTCACACCGTCGGCGTCACCGGAAGTGAATATGCACCGGAAATGATGCATCTAGTCGCGGGTGCTTACACACACCCCCACTGAGGTTAAAGAGTTCCGCTCGAGGGAAAAGAGTTCAGTTCAAGGAGTGCAGTTGGAGTTTTTTGGGAGCCTCGAAGGGGTCTCAACGGGGTACAATTGGAGGTTTTTGGGAGGCTCAAGGCAAGGGGTGCTGTTGGAAATCTCAGGGCCCAGGGGGGTACATTTGGACGTTTTTAGGAGCCTCAAAAGGGGTTCAGTTGAAATTTTTTGGAGCTTCATTCATCAAGGGGTGCTGTTGGAAGTCTCGGGGTGGTCTTGGATGTCTTATAAGAGCCTCAAGTAGGTGTGCAGCTCGAGGTTTTGGAAAAACGTACGCTCCCCAAATCAAACATGCTACGGGCAGGATAGTGTGTGTGTCTTGTAAATACGTCGGATTATGATACTGACTGATATAGTGGAGGGATATACATTGTTTTTGTAACACAAAGTCGTTTTTTTCATAGATTATTTGGCGCTGAGTCCAAATCTGAGAACATACCTTGACCATTTTTTTAATTGACACAATCAAAGATATTAATAAAACACGACATGCTCCCTTTGCATATATTGCCCTCCGAGACACAGACAAGTCGTCGGATAACACAATTAGACACACTGTACTGGGTCCACAGACACGTACATTTTTCAGATGGATGTCGGCTTTACGTCGATGTTCGCTGTTAATTTTTTTATATTGTATATTCTCTAAAGTAAATACATATATGTTTCTGTATGAATTTATTTGATCACCCACAATTCTGTGCAGCTAGGGCAAACTAATTGTGTTCCCATCAAAGCTATTTTCCCTTCAACGTATTTTGGACTGCGCCACAGCCGGATTGTTGATTTCGACTTCGATGTTCGAGGTAATTTAAAACGCTTATTTTGCAAAGTGCTAGACGTTTTAAGCCTGGCAACAGGTGGATTTCAGCGAATAAATTCTAGTAGAATCGCAAAACAAGGTAAGACCATTATTTTTAATTCAGTTTATAAGATAGACCCATCTGCCTCTGATACCGGGCCTAGTGCTAGGCTATGGCTATGACCGGTGCCGTTCACTTTGCCTAGCCCTAGTAGAATAGATTTTACATGCTTTTACATTATAATAATATTAGCAGGAAAAGTCAAGTCGTCAAGTAGGCAGTACTGCAGTAATAGTAATGAAGCGAATCTTTTTATTACGCCTACAATAACAATGCCAATGGCTACATACCGCCAGTCCCAAGTATGGAGGCGATCTCGTTTAAGGTCTTTGCTTTTGCGTTCCTATTTGAGTAATACTGTGCAGAAAAATCAAACAAATCGGCCATTTTCCCAAGAATCTAATTACCACTTCTGTTCTCTGATAGGTTAATTCCTAACGATTCGAAAATCAAAGTCGGGAAGTGCCGCACACCGCCCGATTGTTCAAGATTGCCAGTCAGTGTCAGTCGTGCCGATTGAACATGTTGAATCGCCACGACTGCCGCCGACGCGACGTAAGACTGGGGAATCCTAGTCGTAGGCACACGCACAACGCCCCGATTACGCCCGATTGTCTACGCTGCGACGGTCGAGAGGTGTCGGATCGTAGACAAGCGGGCGGTGTATGGCGGGCTTTACCTGTCACCTATTTTCAGATAGCGGGCGCCAATGTGACGTAGCCACTACTATGACGTAACATATACGCAACTAGATGCGTCATTTCCGGTGCATATTCACCTCGGGTGACGCGGACGGTGTGAAATTGGCGGCGATAATATGCCGATATCGAAACTGAGCAGAATTAAAGCGCACAATGTATTTCTTCTCTCTCACTGGTGGCTCGCTTGCTCCGTAGCAACTTCATATTCGTTTTATAACCGTCCACGTGTCGAAACAAATGAAATACGAAATCATAGCCTACGAATTTCGCAATAACACTAAACATGTTGAATGATGAATGATGATAGTATCCATAAAAAGCTAAATAAAGTTTCAAAATCTATATAGTATTTTTTTAAATATAATTTGTGAAGACGTCAAAATTAAACAGTGTTATTGCCAAGTCGGTGTTGCCTTTGATATTGACTAGGAATGTCAGTAAAACTCAAATTGCATATCTGTTTTTTCATTATATATTAGTACCCGTGCCATGATAAATTAAAATGTGAAAAAAGTGTCAAGACATCAACCTTTGGGCAAATTTGTTATTTAGTAAATGTGAAATCACCGAACAAACTATTACATCAAAATTCGGCGAAAAAGGGCGAACGCTATGACCGCTATTCATTCTTTTGCAAGTCAATTCATTCGACGATTTTAACATAAATACGCGCTCTTTTATTAAACCAACTGCGCATGTTACTTAAAAAGTCATCGAACGAACCTGATTCGAGTAGATACCTGGTATGTTCTTAATGTTATAGGAACTACCACGATCCGTACGCCAAAGTAGCCAGCAGCATGTATGTGTTAACGTGACGTGTCTGAGTTCGTACACTATTGTGACCTGTTTATGTCATATGTTTTGTGGCCTGCACATATAATAACACATGCTAATAAAAGTACTTGTATAGCGCCCGATCAATATGGAATGCTCAAAGGTGCTTTACACACATAGTAATCATGACTCACAATTCTATCAAAAAACACCACAGGAAACATAAATGTAATTTTTAGCACAGTAAAAAAGTGGTTTATGTTTCTGTGGTGGATGTTTGGAATATCAGTGTACTGTTAATGCAACCTTACCACCCCTGCTACCAGGCGAGCGGTATCGTCCACCGCACGCACCTGTTAACCGCTGGGGTGGCCAGGCGCTGCCATTCCGGTTTTGAAAGCCATCGAAGTGAGTTGATATTTACAAACTTTATTTGACCACCACCTCCTCTCCTCCACCTCTGATTTCATAATGTTGCAATACATGTTGTACCATGGATTATTTATGATGTCTTATATGTCATGTATGGGCAAGTAGCCCATATATTTTTATGTAAGGTGGTAATTATCTATTTGATGTGTTGTGTGGTTTATCTGTGATGTTTCCTTTAGCATATATGGGCAGGTAGCCCCTCACCTTTGATGTATTATGGTGATTACCAGTTTGATTGGTTGTGTGCATACACTGTTGTTTTATTGGGTACATCAATAACTGGTTATAGTCGACTTGTATGTACAATTATTATGTTTACTGGTGTACTTGTGATGCATACAATCTGGCATTAAAATATGCCCTTTACCAACTTTTACATATGTATCCGTCTCCCTTATTCCTACATCAAACAAGCTGCGGCCACACTTGAAACTAGACAAGCGTCTCTCTACGCATTCGACACCACAGGAAACATAAAAGCAATCATTATTCTAAAATATACATAGTCTAGCTTATTCCGTGTGTCACAACGGCCTATCTCATTCTGTAAGTCACAGTTACGTGCATTACTCCATGTGTCGCAATGACTTGTCTCTTCGAAATCCCGGCGAGGTCTTGCATCAGCACGATATGTCAGCATCCTTCCTTGTGACGATGTGTGCAAGTCTGACTCCCGAAAGTAGACCGCAGTAAACATCCACTTCACCGACCGAGAAACAAACATTAGCACCGTGTTAAACAATTCCATCAACGACGGTTGCTATAAAACAACGTGCCGGAAGGTCAGGCTAAGATAACGAAAGCTGATATGGTTACAGCACAACGCATAACACTTAATAATAGACCTTCCAAGTATCCCGATATATAGGAAGAACTCATTATTGGTCTCAAAACCACTCCCGCTTTTTTCCTATTTTGATTTTGTTATTTTATTTTGGCTTCACTCAGTTTGATTACGTAAGAGTGTACGATATAACTTAATGGATGTAGATAAACTTAATAAACCAAAAAACTGAAAATAGATTTTTTTTCGCGCCTGGCCGGGTGTAGAAACATACAAATTTCCCCCCACCAGTAGCGCCACTAATAATTTTCACAACTGCCACAACTTACATTTGATGTGCAGATTCTGCCAGTACCAGTTGCAATGACGTAACAAGTCGTAAACAACAATGACGTAACAAGTCGTAAACAACAGTGGCGTAACAAGTCGTAAACAACAATGACGTAACAAGTCGTAAACAACAATGACGTAACAAGTCGTAAACAACAATGACGCAACAAGTCGTAAACAACAATGACGTTGCCCAGCCAACCAATCCTTTATACCACAACGCAACTGTCTATTTTCAGTTGATGAATCCATATTGTGATATCACTATCTGAATAATGCCCAATGCGCGTGCGCCATTGTGTCGGTTGCTATGGCCCGTAACACCGACCCCCGTCAAGCGTCGCCTTAGCAACCATGTTTATGTATTGAGAGACGCAGCGACAGAGTTAGAAAATAGTAAAGATATGTGCTTGGAGGATTTGCGATTCGGACGCCAAATACTCCGAGACACTGATCAATGGAATTAGCTTTCTGTCGTTCCCGACATTGATACAACAGTCCCCTCCCGTTGCCATGATCAGTTGAACGTAGATACAATAACTAAAAAAAAAAACAATATTTTGCATCAAGGCATATTATGTCAACTTATGTACTGGGACGGCATATATTTGCCAGCAGTTTCCCATTTATGCATATGTCAGGAGTAAACAAAACGTACAAGACAAGGTTGGACCTCTAGAAGACAGTGCTGGAAATATAATATCAGAGTGGTTTTTAATGGCGGAAGACCTAAATGGTTACTTCAGTTCAGTGTTTACAAAAGAAGATATTAGTTCATTACCAGTTGTTGATGCTAAATTTCAGGGGGCTAAATCTGACTATTTAGGACCGTTAGTTGTAACTCCAGAATTGGTAGCTAGGAAAATAAAGGCAATGAAGGATAACAAATCACCGGGAGTGGATGGGATTCCTCCAAAATTACTAATGGAAACAGTAGATCAAATCAGTATACCACTTGCAAGAGTATTCAACTTGTCATTAAAAGAGGGAGTTGTTCCGTTTGAAAGGAAAGAAGCAAACATCATACCATTATTTAAAAAGGGTTCGAGAAATAAGTCAGAGAATTACAGACCAGTGAGTTTAACGTCAGTGATTTGTAAATTATTAGAAAGGTTAATTAAAGACCATATGGTGGACTTCCTCGTTAAGCATAAATTATTAAATTCATCTCAACATGGATTCCTTAAAGCGAGGTCATGCTTAACAAATATGTTATGTTTTTTGGAAGAAATCACTAAGTGGATAGACGAGGGATCGCCAGTAGATATTATCTACTTAGATTTTCAGAAAGCTTTTGACAAAGTGCCACATCAAAGATTGCTACTTAAATTAAAAGCCCATGGTATCGGGGATAGCATAACTGACTGGATAGAACAATGGCTGACTGACAGAAGACAACGAGTTGTAGTAGATGGCGAAGTTTCAAATTGGAAATCGGTTTTGAGTGGGGTACCTCAAGGATCAGTATTAGGACCTATATTATTCTTAATTTATATCAATGACTTGGACGACAGTATAACAAGTAACGTACTGAAATTTGCGGACGACACAAAACTGTTTAGAAAGGTTAATACTGATGGTGATAAACAACATTTACAAAACGATCTAGACAGATTAGTGAAATGGTCTGAGAAATGGCAGATGCTGTTCAATTTTGGGAAATGTAAATGCCTACATACAGGACATGGGAACTTGAATGTAAACTATAAAATGGGAGCTACTGTTCTTGGTACTACTGTAAAAGAAAAGGACTTAGGAGTTACAATAAGCGCTGATATGAAAGTTTCAGAGCAGTGTGGTATTGCAGCTTCAAAGGGTAATCAAATTCTTGGATTGATTAGAAGAAACATAACATACAAGGGAAAAAAGTTAATTATACCTCTTTATAAAGCAATAGTTAGACCTCATTTAGAATACTGTATACAAGCATGGAGACCATATCGTAAGAAGGATATAGATACGCTTGAACGCATACAAAGGAGAGCAACTAAAATGATTCCAGAACTTAGAGACCTTAGTTATGAAGAACGCCTGAAAGAATGTGGTTTAATAACTCTAGAGACAAGGAGGTTAAGAGGAGATCAGATTGAAGTTTTTAATATATTGAATGGGTATGAAAATATTGATAGAAATATGTTTTTCTCACTCAAGAAGGATAGCAGAACTAGAGGACATGAGGTAAAATTAGTAAAGGATCAATGTAGATTGGACATCAGGAAGCACTCGTTCTCACAGAGGACAATAAATGAATGGAACAAACTGTCTACAGATTGTGTAACTGCTAGCAGCGTGAATATGTTTAAAAACAAGGTTGACACATATATCAGGAGGGCGGGTTATAAGTAGGTGAACATTGTTGGACTCTCGATAAGCCAATGGCTTCCTTGTCCACTTGCCATCTGGGCCTTTGGCAAATCTTGTTAAATCTTGTTAAATCATTGACTTTTGATCACACTTATGCGTACATCAAGTAAAAATCTCAACGAAAAATACGATGGAGTGCCTGGCAGCTTTACATTTGTGGCCATGTTTGTTGAAAGCTTGACGGAGCATGTTGATGTGGCTAGGCAAAAAGTCACGTGATGGACCCATCAATTTATAATCTAGTTGTGGCAGTGGTAATATGCTGAGTGGCGCCACTGTTAGGGAGTGTTAACATGCGTAATTCGGGTAAAGACATTCGACAGGTAGCGCCACCAACGATATAAAATCGTTGAACATCCCTAAGAAATCAACCACCACGAGATCCCACGCGATTGGAGATCTCCCACCAATTGCTTACACGTGTCAACGTGGAAGGTCTGTAATAGTTCGAGTATATGCAGAAGGTAGCCGTATAGACAGACAATGGTCAACAGCGGTACGAAGGTAGCCGTGTAGACAGACAATGGTCAACAGCGGTACGAAGGTAGCCGTGTAGACAGACAATGGTCAACAGCGGTACGAAGGTAGCCGTGCAGAATAATGCGAATACATGTGACAACAAAATGACTCAAGCACAGCCTAACCCCAATACGTAAGGGAGAAATCCTAACACTGGCAACTCTTCGACAGAATTCACACACCTGGCTAAGAATTGCTCCGGTTTTTCCAAGAACGGGCATTTAATAAGTGACAAAAACGATAAAATAATCAAGAGACAAATCCTGGTATGTTCGATATATTATGTGCATCACGATACTAACAATAATCCGCCTACTCTGGAAATATAGCGTCATGCTAGTGAAGTAGCAACTAACCTGCACATTGTGGGGTCAACGCCTGAGTGTCCTATGTTATTATCCGGAAGTCAGTCGGTCACATTCAGCGAATGAGCAAGGACCGCCTCGTGCACCGCGCACTACTTCCAAAATCGCAACGCGACCACCGCACGACCCTGGCACGCTGCCGGCGGACAGCGAGCGACCCAGCGTCGACTGCCTCGCGGATGCCGCCGCAGATCCCAATGTCTCCATTGCCGAATGGAGGAGTGCTGCCACAACAGTCTTCGCTGCTCCCTCTGGTAGTCAAGCCCCACGTCGATTGGTCGATACATCTTGGAGTCACTGTACATCCCGTTTATTCGGCGTCCCTTCAACACTACACAACTGTCTCAAATTATATTATAATTGGTGTGACATGAAACAAACAGTGAAACAAACGTCTGACATTCTACGCACGCTGTTAGTGTCTTCATGTTTGTTCTTCTTTACGGCCGCTGAAAATTAATATGTGGAGACACAGGAAGCAGTGAAATGAGAAAAAGACAAATGGTGAAATCACTCAGACGGAAACTGTGCCAAACACACAAACAACCGTGTATATCCGACGCGCAACAACGTCTCACAAACTGACATGTTTGTTCGCTGCATGTTGTACCCGTGTAGACTCCTGGGCAGACGCATGTGAAGCCATCCGTCACGTCAACACATGTGGCCCCATTCTGGCACGGCTGACTCTGGCATTCAGCTGCAAAGAGGCATTCGTGGCACGTACATTCGATATATATACATATATATATATATATATATATATATATATATATATATATATATATATATATATATATATATATATATATATATATATATATATATATATATATATATATATATATATATATATATATTTATTTATATATACCTATATATATACATTGTTTAACAGCATTTTTCTAAAGGTGAAACATTATCCGACATTTAAAAGTTGTACTATAATTATTGCACATCCTAACAGAAAAGCACGTCGAATGGGAAAACTTCGCAAGAAAAGCAAGAAAGTAAAGTAGAACACTTCACAATAGCCTGTCTAAAACCCGCCAAGCACATATCGACTTTCAGTCGCCAACAGTTTGTCTGCCGACAAATAGATAACAACTACCCATAGTGCTGACCGATTTTTTAGATGCCAGATGTCCACAAAAAGTGTTGTCAACTTTTGGTGGACAACGCAACTACAAATGAGTTGTCAACTGACAAAGCAGTCGGCAACATGTTAGCAATTGCATAATCCGTATGTGTATACAGGGCTCAAAACACAACAACGTAATGCCAACTGACGTATTTTTTCGCTGCAGGTCGTTCCCGTGTAGTCAGCTGGGCAGATGCATGTGAAGCCGTCTCTGACGTCAAGACACGTGGCCCCATTCTGACATGGCTGACTATGGCATTCAGCTGCAAAGGCACGCACATTAAAAATGCTATGAATGTCAATGTTGAACACCTTAACAGAGGGATCGTAATAATTACTATTACTAGTTAATTACATCTAAACATAGGAATAATTTAAACAGACGTTAGTTTTTTTATTCTGGAATTATGTATTTCTTTTCTTCTGCAAAAGCGAGAATTTGGCGTGTCAAAGTGAATACCTCAATCTAAACTGCAATGAAATATATTAATTAAGAACCGTTCAATGTTACCCATTTCAGGGATTCGAGAGTGACTACGTTAATATCACGCACGCACGCACGTACGCACGCACGAACGAACGAACGTACGAACGAACTTATATGTTGTGTACCTGCATTGCTCTAATATGTAATAATTGCATACCATTTAAAAGTTATACTCTAAATTAGTATACATGTATAATGTAGCACATCTGCACATCTCAGCAGACAGAAGGGAATAAGACATCTCGGAAACTACGCAAGCGAACAACACAACAATCTATCTAAAGCCCCCCTTACACATACTAATTTTTCAATTGCCAACATGTTGGCGACTAATTTTTCAGTTGACAACTCAGATGTAGTCACTATGTTCATGTTCTCCAACAACAGTTGGCAGAACATTTCGTGAACATCTGAAAAATCGGTAGGTAGTTAAACAAACCCTTGGCAACTAAATTCGTTATGTATATAGCGGGCGTAACACGCAACACCGTAATGCCAACTGACGTATTTGTTCGCTGCAGGTCGTTCCCGTGTAGTCTTCTGTGCAGACGCACGTGAAGCCATCCGTGACGTCTACACACGTGGCCCCGTTCTGACATGGCTCACTCTGGCATTCAGCTGCAAAAACACGCATATTCAAATTATTATAAATGTTAATGTTGAACATGATAACAGAGAGCTCGTAATAATGACTATTTTAAATTTCAAATATGATACCTAATTACACAAAAACTGGAATAAGTTAACCAGACGTCAGTTTTTTATTCTTGAATGATGCATTTCTTTTCTTCTGCATGAGCGAGAATTTGGCGTGTCAAAGTGAAAACCTCAATCTAAACTGCAAAGAAATATAATAAATAATAACCGCTCGCTCTATGTTACCCATTTCAGGGATTCGAGAGTGCCTACGTTAATAACACGCACGCACGCATGCACGCACGCACGCACGCACGAAGGAACGAACGAACGAACGAACGTAGATATTGTGTACCAGCATTTCTCTAATATGTAATAATTACATACCATTTAAAAGTTATACTCTAAATTAGTATACATGTATAATGTAGCACATCTGCACATCTCAGCAGACAGAAGGAAATAAGACATCTCGGAAACTACGCAAGCGAACAACACAACAGTCTATCTAAAGCCCACCTTACACATACTGATTTTTCAGTTGCCAACATGTTGGCGACTAATTTTTCAGTTGACAACTCAGATGTAGTCACTATGTGTATGTTCTCCAACAACAGTTGGCAGTACATTTCGTGGACATCTGAAAAATCGGTTGGTAGTTAAACAAAATCTTGGCAACTATATTCGTTATGTATATGGCGGGCGTAACACGCAACAACGTAATGCCAACTGACGTATTTGTTCGCTGCAGGTCGTTCCCGTGTAGTCTTCTGTGCAGACGCACGTGAAGCCATCCGTGACGTCTACACACGTGGCCCCGTTCTGACATGGTTCACTCTGGCATTCAGCTGCAAAAACACGCATATTCAAATTATTATAAATGTTAATGTTGAACATGATAACAGAGAGCCCGTAATAATTACTATTTTAAATTTCAAATATGCTACCTAATTACATAAAAAAACTGGAATAAGTTAACCAGACGTCAGTTTTTTTATTCTGGAATTCTGCATTTCTTTTCTTCTGCATGAGCGAGAATTTGGCGTGTCAAAGTGAATACCTCAATCTAAACTGCAATGAAATATATTAAATAAGAACTGCTCTATGTTACCCATTTCAGGGATTCGAGAGTGACTACGTTAATATCACGCACGCACGCACGCACGCACGCACGCACGCACGCACGCACGCACGCACGGAGGAACGAACGAACGAACGAACGCATATGTTGTGTACCAGCATTGCTCAAATATATAATCATTACATACCATTTAAAAGTTATACTCTAAATTAGTATACATGTATAATGTAGCACATCTGCACATCTCAGCAGACAGAAAGGAATAAGACTTCTCAGAAACTACGCAAGCGAACAACACAACAATCTATCTAAAGCCCGCCTTACACATATTGATTTTTCAGTTGCCAACATGTTGGCGACTAATTTTTTAGTTGACAACTCAGATGTAATCATTATGTGTATGTTCTCCAACAACAGTTGGCAGAACATTTCGTGGACATCTGAAAAATCGGTAGGTAGTTAAACAAACTCTTGGCAACTAAATTCGTTATGTATATGGCGGGCGTAACACGCAACAACGTAATGCCAACTGACGTATTTGTTCGCTGCAGGTCGTCCCCGTGTAGTCTTCTGTGCAGACGCATGTGAAGCCATCCGTGACGTCTACACACGTGGCCCCGTTCTGACATGGCTCACTCTGGCATTCAGCTGCAAAAACACGCATATTCAAATTATTATAAATGTTAATGTTGAACATGATAACAGAGAGCTCGTAATAATTAATATTTTAAATTTAAAATATGATACCTAATTACACAAAAACTGAAATAAGTTAACCAGACGTCAGTTTTTTATTCTGGAATGATGCATTTCTTTTCTTCTGCATGAGCGAGAATTTGGCGTGTCAAAGTGAAAACCTCAATCTAAACTGCAAAGAAATATAATAAATAATAACCGCTCGCTCTATGTTACCCATTTCAGGGATTCGAGAGTGCCTACGTTAAAATCACGCACGCACGCACGCACGCACGCACGCACGCACGCACGAACGAACGCACGCAAGCTCGCACGGACGAACGAACGAACGAACGTATATGTTGTGTGCCAGCATTGCTCTAATATGTATTCATTACATACCATTAAAAGTTATACTGTAAATTAGTATACATGTATAATATAGCACATCTGCACATATCAGCAGACACAAGGGAATAAGACATCTCGGAAACTACGCAAGCGAACAACACAACAATCTATCTAAACCCCGCCTTACACATATTGATTTTTCAGTTGCCAACATGTTGGCGACTAATTTTTCAGTTGAAAACTCAGATGTAGTCACTATGTGTATGTTCTCCAACAACAGTAGGCAGAACATTTCGTGGACATCTGAAAAATCGGTTGGAAGTTAAACAAACTCTTGGCAACTATATTCGTTATGCATATGGCAGGCGTAACACGCAACAACGTAATGCCAACTGACGTATTTGTTCGCTGCAGGTCGTTCCCGTGTAGTCTTCTGTGCAGATGCACGTGAAGCCATCCGTGACGTCTACACACGTGGCCCCGTTCTGACATGGCTCACTCTGGCATTCAGCTGCAAAAACACGCATATTAAAATTTTTATAAATGTTAATGTTGAACATGATAACAGAGAGCTCGTAATCATTACTATTTTAAATTTCAAATATGCTAGCTAATTACATAAAAAAACTGGAATAAGTTAACCAGAAGTTAGTTTTTTTATTCTGGAATTATGCATTTCTTTTCTTCTGCAAGAGCGAGAATTTGGCGTGTCAAAATGAGAGTACCTCAATCTAAACTGAAATGAAATATATTAAATAAGAACCGCTCTATGTTACCCATTTCAGGGATTCGAGAGTGACTACGTTAATATCACGCACGCACGCATGCACGCACGCACGAACGCACGCACGTACGCACGCACGGACGAACGAACGTATATGTTGTGTACCAGCATTGCTCTAATATGTAATCATTACATACCATTAAAAGTTATACTGTAAATTAGTGTACATGTATAATGTAGCACATCTGCACATATCAGCAGACAGAAGGGAATAAGCCATCTCGGAAACTACGCAAGCGAACAACACAACAATCTATCTAAAGCCCGCCTTACACATATTGATTTTTCAGTTGCCAACATGTTGGCGACTAATTTTTCAGCTGACAACTCAGATGTAGTCACTATGTGTATGTTCTCCAACAACAGTTGGCAGTACATTTCGTGGACATCTGAAAAATCGGTTGGAAGTTAAACAAACTCTTGGCAACTATATTTATTATGTATATGGCGGGCGTAACACGCAACAACGTAATGCCAACTGACGTATTTGTTCGCTGCAGGTCGTTCCCGTGTAGTCTTCTGTGCAGACGCACGTGAAGCCATCCGTGACGTCTACACACGTGGCCCCGTTCTGACATGGCTCACTCTGGCATTCAGCTGCAAAAACACGCATATTAAAATTATTATAAATATTAATGTTGAACATGATAACAGAGAGCTCGTAATAATTACTATTTTAAATTTCAAATATGCTAGCTAATTACATAAAAAAAACTAGAATAAGTTAACCAGAAATTATTTTTTTTATTCTGGAATTATGCATTTCTTTTCTTCTGCAAGAGCGAGAATTTGGTGTGTAAAAATGAGAGTACCTCAATCTAAACTGCAATGAAATATATTAAATAAGAACTGCTCTATGTTACCCATTTCAGGGATTCGAGAGTGACTACGTTAATATCACGCACGCACGCACGCACGCACGCATGCACGAACGCACGCAAGCTCGCACGGACGAACGAACGAACGAACGTATATGTTGTGTACCAGCATTGCTCTAATATGTAATCATTACATACCATTAAAAGTTATACTGTAAATTAGTATACATGTATAATATAGCACATCTGCACATATCAGCAGACACAAGGGAATAAGACATTTCGGAAACTACGCAAGCGAACAACACAACAATCTATCTAAAGCCAGCCTTACACATATTGATTTTTGGCGACTAATTTTTTAGTTGACAACTCAGATGTAATCACTATGAGTTTGTTCTCCAACAACAGTTGGCAGAACATTTCGTGGACATCTGAAAAATCGGTAGGTAGTTAAACAAACTCTTGGCAACTAAATTCGTTACGTATATGGCGGGCGTAACACGCAACAACGTAATGCCAACTGACGTATTTGTTCGCTGCAGGTCGTTCCCGTGTAGTCTTCTGTGCAGACGCACGTGAAGCCATCCGTGACGTCTACACACGTGGCCCCGTTCTGACATGGCCCACTCTGGCATTCAGCTGCAAAAACACGCATATTCAAATTATTATAAATGTTAATGTTGAACATGATACTGGAGAGCTCGTAATAATGACTATTTTAAATTTCAAATATGATACCTAATTACACAAAAACTGGAATAAGTTAACCAGACGTCAGTTTTTTTATTCTGGAATGATGTATTTCTTTTCTTCTGCATGAACGAGAATTTGGCGTGTCAAAGTGAAAACCTCAATCTAAACTGCAAAGAAATATAATAAATAAGAACCGCTCGCTCTATGTTACCCATTTCATGGATTCGAGAGTGCATACGTTAATATCACGCACGCACGCACGCACGCACGCACGCACGCACGCACGCACGCACGCAAGCACGAACGAACGAACGAACGAACGAACGAACGAACGTAGATATTGTGTATCAGCATTGCTCTAATATGTAATAATTACATACCATTTAAAAGTTATACTCTAAATTAGTATACATGTATAATGTAGCACATCTGCACATCTCAGCAGACAGAAGGGAATAAGACATCTCGGAAACTACGCAAGCGAACAACACAACAATCTATCTAAAGCCCACCATACACATACTGATTTTTAGTTGCCAACATGTTGGCGACTAATTTTTCAGTTGACAACTCAGATGTAGTCACTATATGTTTGTTCTCCAACAACAGTTGGCAGAACATTTTGTGGACATCTGAAAAATCTGTTTGTAGTTAAACAAACTCTTGGCAACTAAACGTCGGTATGTGTATGGCGGGCGTAACACGCAACAACGTAATGCCAACTGACGTATTTGTTCGCTGCAGGTCGTTCCCGTGTAGTCTTCTGTGCAGACGCACTTAAAGCCATCCGTGAGGTCTACACACGTGGCCCGGTTCTGACATGGCTCACTCTGGCATTCAGCTGCAAAAACACGCATATTCAAATTATTATAAATGTTAATGTTGAACATGATAACAGAGAGTTCGTAATAATTACTATTTTAAATTTCCAATATGCTAGTAATTACATTAAAAAAAACTGGAATAAGTTAACCAGAAGTTAGTTTTTAATTCTGGAATTATGTATTTCTTTTCTTCTGCAAGAGCGAGAATTTGGCGTATTAAAATGAGTACCTCAATCTAAACTGCAATGAAATATATTAAATAAGAACTGCTCTATGTTACCCATTTCAGGGATTCGAGAGTGACTAAGTTAATATCACGCACGCACGCACGCACGCACGCACGCACGCACGCACGGAGGAACGAACGAACGAACGTATATGTTGTGTACCAGCATTGCTCTAATATGTAATCATTACATACCATTTAAACGTTATACTCTAAATTAGTATACATGTATAATGTAGCACATTGCACATCTCAGCAGACAGAAGGGAATAAGACTTCTCATAAACTACGCAAGCGAACAACACAACATTCTATCTAAAGCCCGAATTTCACATATTGATTTTTCAGTTGCCAACATGTTGGCGACTAATTTTTCAGTTGACAACTCAGATGTAGTCACTATATGCATGTTCTCCAACAACAGTAGGCAGAACATTTCGTGCACATCTGAAAAATCGGTAGGTAATTAAACAAACTCTTGGCAACTAAATTCGTTATGTATATGGCGGGCGTAACACGCAACAACGTAATGCCAACTGACGTATTTGTTCGCTGCAGGTCGTTCCCGTGTAGTCTTCTGTGCAGACGCATGTGAAGCCATCCGTGACGTCTACACACGTGGCCCCGTTCTGACATGGCTCACTCCGGCATTCAGCTGCAAAAACACGCACATTCAAATTACTATAAATGTTAGTGTTGAACATGATAACAGAGAGCTCGTAATAATGACTATTTTAAATTTCAAATATGATACCTAATTACACAAAAACTGGAATAAGTTAACCAGACGTCAGTTTTTTTATTCTGGAATGATGCATTTCTTTTCTTCTGCATGAGCGAGAATTTGGCGTGTCAAAGTGAAAAGTGAAATATAATAAATAAGAACCGCTCGCTCTATGTTACCCATTTCAGGGATTCGAGAGAGACTACGTTAATATCACCCACGCACGCACGCATGCATGCACGCACGCACGGACGAACGTATATGTTGTGAATCAGCATTGCTCTAACATGTAATCATTACATACCATTTAAAAGTTATACTCTCAATTAGTATACATGTATAATGTAGCACATCTGCACATCTCAGCAGACAGAAGGAATAAGACATCTCGGAAACTACGTAAGCGAACAACACAACAATCTATCTAAAGCCCCCCTTACACATACTAATTTTTCAGTTGACAACTCAGATGTAGTCACTATGTATATGTTCTCCAACAACAGTTGGCAGAACATTTCGTGGACATCTGAAAAATCGGTAGGTATTTAAACAAACTCTTGGCAACTAAATTCGTTATGTATATGGCGGGCGTAACACGCAACAACGTAATGCCAACTGACGTATTTGTTCGCTGCAGGTCGTTCCCGTGTAGTCTTCTGTGCAGACGCACGTGAAGCCATCCGTCACGTCTACACACGTGGCCCCGTTCTGACATGGCTCACTCTGGCATTCAGCTGCAAAAACACGCATATTCAAATTATTGTAAATGTTATTGTTGAACATGATAACAGAGAGCTCGTTATAATTACTATTTTAAATTTCAAATATGCTGGCTTATTACAAAAAACTGGAATGAGTTAACCAGACGTTAGTTTTTTAATTCTGGAATTATGCATTTCCTTTCTTCTGCATGAGCGAGAATTTGGCGTGTCAAAGTGAATACATCAATCTAAACTGCAATGAAATATATTAAATAAGAACCGCTCTATGTTACCCATTTCTGGCATTCGAGAGTGACTACGTTAATATCACGCACGCACGCAAGCACGCACGAACGCACGCACATACGCACGAACTAACGAACGTATATATTGTGTGCCAGCATTGCTCTAATATGTAATAATTACATACCATTTAAAGTTATTCTCTAAATTAGTTTACATGTATAATATAGCACATCTGCACATCTCAGCAGACAGAAGGGAATAAGACATCTCGGAAACTACGCAAGCGAACAACACAACAATCTATCTAAAGCCCCTCCATACACATATTGATTTTTCAGTTGCCAACATTTTGGCGACTTATTTTTTAGTTGACAACTCACATGTAGTCACTATGTGTTTGTTCTCCAACAACAGTTGGCAGAACATTTCGTGGTCATCTGAAAAATCGGTAGGTAGTTAAACAAACTCTTGGCAACTAAATTCGTTATGTATATGGCGGGCGTAACACGCAACAACGTAATGCCAACTGACGTATTTGTTCGCTGCAGGTCGTTCCCGTGTAGTCTTCTGTGCAGACGCACTTAAAGCCATCCGTGACGTCTACACACGTGGCCCGGTTCTGACATGGCTCACTCTGGCATTCAGCTGCAAAAACACGCATATTCAAATTATTATAAATGTTAATGTTGAACATGATAACAGAGAGTTCGTAATAATTACTATTTTAAATTTCCAATATGCTAGTAATTACATAAAAAAAACTGGAATAAGTTAACCAGAAGTTAGTTTTTAATTCTGGAATTATGTATTTCTTTTCTTCTGCAAGAGCGAGAATTTGGCGTGTTAAAATGAGTACCTCAATCTAAACTGCAATGAAATATATTAAATAAGAACTGCTCTATGTTACCCATTTCAGGGATTCGAGAGTGACTAAGTTAATATCACGCACGCACGCACGCACGCACGGAGGAACGAACGAACGAACGAACGTATATGTTGTGTACCAGCATTGCTCTAATATGTAATCATTACATACCATTTAAACATTATACTCTAAATTAGTATACATGTATAATGTAGCACATTGCACATCTCAGCAGACAGAAGGGAATAAGACTTCTCATAAACTACGCAAGCGAACAACACAACATTCTATCTATAGCCCGCCTTTCACATATTGATTTTTCAGTTGCCAACATGTTGGCGACTAATTTTTCAGTTGACAACTCAGATGTGGTCACTATATGTATGTTCTCCAACAACATTAGGCAGAACATGTCGTGCACATCTGAAAAATTGGTAGGTAGTTAAACAAACTCTTGGCAACTAAATTCGTTATGTATATGGCGGGCGTAACACGCAACAACGTAATGCCAACTGACGTATTTGTTCACTGCAGGTCGTTCCCGTGTAGTCTTCTGTGCAGACGCATGTGAAGCCATCCGTGACGTCTACACACGTGGCCCCGTTCTGACATGGCTCACTCTGGCATTCAGCTGCAAAAACACGCACATTCAAATTACTATAAATGTTAGTGTTGAACATGATAACAGAGAGCTCGTAATAATGACTATTTTAAATTTCAAATATGATACCTAATTACACAAAAACTGGAATAAGTTAACCAGACGTCAGTTTTTTTATTCTGGAATGATGCATTTCTTTTCTTCTGCATGAGCGAGAATTTGGCGTGTCAAAGTGAAAACGTCAATCTAAACTGCAAAGAAATATAATAAATAAGAACCGCTCGCTCTATGTTACCCATTTCAGGGATTCGAGAGAGACTACGTTAATATCACTCACTCACGCACGCATGCATGCATGCACGCACGGACGAACGTATATGTTGTGAATCAGCATTGCTCTAACATGTAATCATTACATACCATTTAAACATTATACTCTCAATTAGTATACATGTATAATGTAGCACATCTGCACATCTCAGCAGACAGAAGGAATAAGACATCTCGGAAACTACGTAAGCGAACAACACAACAATCTATCTAAAGCCCCCCTTACACATACTGATTTTTCAGTTGCCAACATGTTGTCGACTAATTTTTCAGTTGACAACTCAGATGTAGTCACTATGTATATGTTCTACAACAACAGTTGGCAGAACATTTCGTGGACATCTGAAAAATCGGTAGGTATTTAAACAAACTCTTGGCAACTAAATTCATTATGTATATGGCGGGCGTAACACGCAACAACGTAATGCCAACTGACGTATTTGTTCGCTGCAGGTTGTTCCCGTGTAGTCTTCTGTGCAGACGCACGTGAAGCCATCCGTGACTTCTACACACGTGGCCCCGTTCTGACATGGCTGACTCTGGCATTCAGCTGCAAAAACACGCATATTCAAATTATTATAAATGTTAGTGTTGAACATGATAACAGAGAGCTCGTAATAATTACTATTTTAAATTTTAAATATGCTAGCTGATTACATAAAAAAAACTGGAATAAGTTAACCAGAAGTTAGTTTTTAATTCTGGAATTATGTATTTCTTTTCTTCTGCAAGAGCGAGAATTTGGCGTGTTAAAATAAGTACCTCAATCTAAACTGCAATGAAGTATATTAAATAAGAACTGCTATATGTTACCCATTTCAGGGATTCGAGAGTGACTACGTTAATATCACGCACGCACGTACGCACGCACGGACGAACGAACGTATATATTGTGTACCAGCATTGCTCTAATATGTAATAATTACATACCATTTAAAAGTTATACTCTAAATTAGTATACATGTATAATGTAGCACATCTGTACATATCAGCAGACAGAAGGGAATAAGACATCTCGGAAACTACGCAAGCGAACAACACAACAATCTATCTAATGCCCCGCCATACACATACTGATTTTTCAGTTGCCAACATGTTGGCGACTAATTTTTCAGTTGACAACTCAAATGTAGTCACTATATGTTTGTCCTCCAACAACAGTTGGCAGAACATTTCTTGGACATCTGAAAAATGTGTTGGTAGTTAAACAAACTCTTGGCAACTAAACGTCGGTATGTGTATGGCGGGCGTAACACGCAACAACGTAATGCCAACTGACGTATTTGTTCGCTGCAGGTCGTTCCCGTGTAGTCTTCTGTGCAGACGCACGTGAAGCCATCCGTCACGTCTACACACGTGGCCCCGTTCTGACATGGCTCACTCTGGCATTCAGCTGCAAAAACACACATATTCAAATTATTGTAAATGTTATTGTTGAACATGATAACAGAGAGCTCGTTATAATTACTATTTTAAATTTCAAATGTGCTGGCTTATTACAAAAAACTGGAATGAGTTAACCAGACGTTAGTTTTTTAATTCTGGAATTATGCATTTCCTTTCTTCTGCATGAGCGAGAATTTGGCGTGTCAAAGTGAATACATCAATCTAAACTGCAATGAAATATATTAAATAAGAACCGCTCTATGTTACCCATTTCAGGCATTCGAGAGTGACTACGTTAATATCACGCACGCACGCAAGCACGCACGCACGCACGCACATACGCACGAACTAACGAACGTATTATATTGTGTGCCAGCATTGCTCTAATATGTAATAATTACATACCATTTAAAGTTATTCTCTAAATTAGTTTACATGTATAATATAGCACATCTGCACATCTCAGCAGACAGAAGGGAATAAGACATCTCGGAAACTACGCAAGCGAACAACACAACAATCTATCTAAAGCCACGCCTTACACATATTGATTTTTCACTTGCCAACATTTTGGCGACTTATTTTTTAGTTGACAACTCAGATGTAGTCACTATGTGTTTGTTCTCCAACAACAGTTGGCAGAACATTTCGTGGTCATCTGAAAAATCGGTAGGTAGTTAAACAAACTCTTGGCAACTAAATTCGTTATGTATATGGCGGGCGTAACACGCAACAACGTAATGCCAACTGACGTATTTGTTCACTGCAGGTCGTTCCCGTGTAGTCTTCTGTGCAGACGCACGTGAAGCCATCCGTGACGTCTACACACGTGGCCCCGTTCTGACATGGCTCACTCTGGCATTCAGCTGCAAAAACACGCATATTCAAATTATTATAAATGTTAATGTTGAACATGATAACAGAGAGCTCGTAATAATTACTATTTTAAATTTCAAATATGTTAGCTAATTTCATCAAAAAACTGGAATAAGTTAACCAAAAGTTAGTTTTTAATTCTGGAATGATGCATTTCTTTTCTTCTGCATGAGCGAAAATTTGGCGTGTCAAAATGAATACCTCAATCTAAACTGCAATGAAATTTATTAAATAAGAACTGCTCTATGTTACCCATTTCAGGGATTCGAGAGTGACATTTATATATATATATATATATATATATATATATATATATATATATATATATATATATATATATATATATATATATATATATATATATATATATATATATATATATATATATATATTGTTTAACAGAATTGTTCTAAAGGTGAAACATTATCCGCCATTTAACAGTTTTACTGTAATTATTGCACATCCTAGCAGAAATTTCACGTAGAATGGGAAAACGTCGCATTAAAGAATAGTAGAACACTTCGCAATAGTTCGCGTAAAGTCCGCTATACACATATCGACTTTTAGTCGCCAACTGTTTGTCTGCGAACAAATAGTTAGCAACTACCATAGACAGACCGTCGGCCGACCGGTTTTTAGATGCCAGATGTCCATAGAAAGTGTTGCCAACGGTTGGTGGATATCAAAGATATAACACTTACACTGGAGTTGTCAACTGAAAAAGCAGTTACCAACATGTTGGCAACTGAATAATCGGTATGTGTATGGCGGGCTTAAAGCGCAACAACGTAAAGCCAACTGACGTATCTGTTCGCTGCAGGTCGTTCCCGTGTAGTCTTCCGGGCAGACGCATGTGAAGCCATCCGTGACGTCAACACACGTGGCTCCATTGTGACATGGCTGACTCTGGCATTCAGCTGCAAAGATACGCACATTTAAATTATTATAAATGTTAATGATGAGCACGATAACGAGTGCTCGTAAAAATGCCTTAATATACTAGCTAATTACATCACACAACATTTGGAAATAAGTTAAACCGACGCTAGTACATGTTCTTCAGTTCTGCAAAAATATGCATATCTTTTCTTCTGCAATGAGCGAGGATTTGGCGTAAATGACAACATATCGTTTGTCAAAGAGCAAGTAAAAGTGACCACGTCAATTAAAACTGCCGAGTAATATATTATATAACTCTGTTTCAGGGATTCGAGAGTCACTGAGTTAACATCACGCACGCACACACACACACACACACACACACACACACACACACACACACACACACACACACACACACACACACACACACACACACACACACACACACACACACACACACACACACACACACACACACACACACACACACACACACACACACACACACACACACACACACACACACACACACACACACACACACACACACACACACACACACACACACACACACACACACACACACACACACACACACACACACACACACACACACACACACACACACACACACACACACACACACACACACACACACACACACACACACACACACACACACACACACACACACACACACACACACACACACACACACACACACACACACACACACACACACACACACACACACACACACACACACACACACACACACACACACACACACACACACACACACACACACACACACACACACACACACACACACACACACACACACACACACACACACGCACACATACTATTTACCAGCATTACTTTAATATGTCATATTGACATACCATTTAAAAATAATACCCTAAATTATTATTCATTTATACATCTGCACATCTCAACAAACATAAGGGAATAAGACGTGTATGAAAACCATGGAAGCGGACGACACAATGGTAGACCGACACAATGGTCTGTCTAAAGCCCGCCATACACAAACGGATTCTTCAGTTGCCAACATGTTTCCGTCTACTTTTCAGTTGGCAACTAAAATATCGTTATGTGTATTTTCTCCATCAACAGTTGGCAAAACTGTTTGTGGACGTCTGGCATTTGAAAAATCGGTCGGCCGACCGTCGGCCGATGGGTAGCAATTAGATGGCAACTAGACGTCGGTATGCGTATGGCGGGCTTAACAGGCAACAAAGCCAACTGACGTATTTGTTCGCTGCAGGTCGTTCCCGTGTAGTCTTCTGGGCAGACGCATGTGAAGCCACCCGTGACGTCAACACACGTTGCCCCATTCTGACACGGCTGACTGTGGCATTCAGCTGCAAAGAGACATTCCTACTAACCATTATGCTAAAAGCTAGCTAATTAAATCACTAAAAACTAGAATGAAATAATAAAGCATGAATCCATATCATTCACGATAGAGTAGTACCCCTTAGAGATAAAACACAATTGCAGGCTTAACAGTTAACACATATACATGTACACATATCTTATTTAAATAGTAATATAATTGCACAATCTTGGTAACAACACAACAACGACAAAATAACATGAGTTGCAGCTATGCACATTTAGCAGATTTCGTTATGTCGGGTAAAGCGCACCCCCGGTTCATTTCTCCCCACTGCTGTATATTATATGGCATGCTGGTATTATATGGCATGCTGGTATTATTTCCCCCACTGCTGTATATTACATAGCATGCTGGTATTATATGGCATGATGGTATTATATGGCATTCTGGTATTATTTCCATTGTTATATATTTTTTGGCAATGCATTTGTTGGAACGTATTAATTTATTGAGCATTTTAATTCACAACATCGATATGTATGCCATATTTAATTAAAGGTAATGTTCAAGCAAACGTCATAATAAAATTAGAAATTTAGCGCATGATCAGAGATCCTGTGTATTAGCCAACTGACAAAAGTGGGCGGTTCATTACACATTATAGGCGTGAACATGCTGTACAGTGCATGTTGCACGTGGTTGGTGCTGCTTGTAGTGCAGGTCTTAGTGACGCGTCAAGTGTGATAGTGGGTAGTGTGTCGTGTGGTAGTGGGTAGTGTGCTTGTCACTTCTGCTTTCAGCTGCCACCGCTGGCTAGCTTCTGCGAAACGACAAGCAACAGGTGGATAAGCCTTGTCTGTCAGTACAGTAGCCTCTCCTAAAACAAGACTCTTGTCGTAACCTCCTCGAGGTAACCAACGGATACCGGTCACCGCGAGGCACCACGTGAATCAGGAGAGGGATATCGGAGCAGCATAGAGCCCCATAGGTGACGTGCACATGACCCACCCGGGTGTTTTAACATGAATGCAGCAATTGAAAGGAAATGATGGATATAATCGTGGGAGTGATCCAGGGTGATACTTTGGCTCCCTTTCTCTTTATTATTGTACTCGATTATGCGATGAGGCAGGCAACTGATGACCGAGAAGATTAACTAGGGTTTATTCTCAAAAACAGGAGGCGCAGAAGAGTTAAACCAGAGATGATAACAGATATGACATCGCCTTACTGTCTGGCCAAATAAAGCAAACGCAGGAGTTACTGAACCGAGTCGAAAAGGAATGTCAAAAAGTCGGCCTGGGTATTAATGCCAAGAAGACCACGTTCATGGCATAGAACACAGAAAAAGAGCTAGAACTGAGACTGTTGATGGCACAAAACTGAAGGAGGTGAATGTCTTCAAATAAGCAGGTTCATGGGTAGATTCCACTGAGGAGGACAAACGAATCAGAAAAGGCCTTGCGTAGGCTGTCGCACACAAGATAAAGAGAATATGTAAATCAATTATATATCAAGGAACATCTCTTCGTGGCAACTGTGGAGTCAGTACTACTATAAGGATCGGAAGTCTGGACATTGACCAAATCTCTGGAAAAGCAGCTGTATAGCAGCTACACTAGACTACTGTGAATGGCGTTCAGCGTTCACTGGAAAGAGCACGTGACTAATGAAGAGCTGTGTGGAGCAATGATGAGGGTAACATATAAGAATCAGGAGCGCAGGCTGCCGTTTGCTGGGCACAATATAAGACAAGCGGGGACACCATTGTCAAAACTAATCCTCTGGGAGCCGACGTACGGGGCGCTTCAAGGTGACGGCCCGCTCTTAGCTACGTTGAGGTCCTAAAAATGCTGGTGAAGTAGATACAGAGGAGTTGACTGCATGTATTAAGGAGAGAGCTGAATGGCACCCCATCAAATCCCAAAATCTTTCGAACACATGATGATGCTATACAGGCATTAAACGGATTCATTTTCTAAAATAACCACTCCGATTGTGATTTACATTCGAGTTCGCTTTCACCCACATGAGAGGGGATGCGGTTTGCCCTTCATTGAACGCGTCATTGTAATTAAAAAAAATATATGTCATATTATTGCTTGTATGAAGTAATCACACCTACAATAACATGATATAGGGGATTTTTAAATAGCCATTTCACTTTTGTTTTCGTTTAAGTTTATTTTGCGTTATGGGACCTTTAAAGTTTAAAGTTTGTTTTCTTAAAGTTGCATTTAGTATAATAATACAGGTAAATATTCAAATTGATGTAGCTAATAATTAAAGTAGCTAATAATTAATAATTAAAGTATAATAATACAGGTAAATATTCAAATTGATGTAGCTAATTTTGGGTTATCACTTTGTTAATATACAACTTGAGCAGAAACGGGTGTGACAGTTGGTAAAGTTTAAAACGTCAAATAAACCCAATTTAATTACACACAATTTCTACATATTACCACCAGATCTGGGGTCAATTACATTGTAATTGGAATTGAAACGACAATTCAAATTCCGGAATTGCAAGTTAAACAACGTTTTAAACAAATATTTGGAATTGGTGAAATTGCCTAACACGCAACAACGTGATGCCAACTGACGTATTTGTTCGCTGCAGGTCGTTCCCGTGTAGTCTTCTGGGCAGACGCACGTGAAGCCACTCGTG